>PVJH01004019.1:0-72324 GCA_004026705.1 Nesogale talazaci
TTATATTTTAATAGAATATACTTATATTGTTTCACAATATCCCTCAGAGAGGCATTATAGCATAATTTGTCATTTTAAAGTCTAATTATACCCAATAAAAATAAACTCTTCCCCTTTCTTTGCCCTTTTTAGAAGGACCAATATATATCAATATTTATCAGAAAAGCTACCAAAAGTCAACATGTGAGAAACTTTGTCATTTGAAGATAAAAGACGACCTCATAGGAAAAGAAGAAGAAAGTAACTACCAGCGTCTGTGGTCTCTATAATGAGACAAGCCTGACCCAGGTGAAAACACTATAGAGAAATTTGGGCAGGGGAGGGTAGTCTGACCTTGTCGTCAATATAGCAGGTCTCTGCTCTTTATACCCATAAAAGCCATATTTTAAGAGGGTTTTTTTTTTTTTTGCTTCCTCAGGAGTAGAGATTTTGCTTTTAATCCTCCCCCACAAGTCATAAATCTTTTCGAGAATCCAGAATTTTGGGGCCTAGTGTCATGTGTCTGTGTGCATCTTCTAATGACCGAAAGATGTTGCTTTATACTAAAAGAGGCTGAGGGAAGCAAGCCATGATTGTTGCCTCCCTCTGACCACTTAAGGATGGTCATTTCTTTTTCATCAATGCTTCCAAAAGGGACTATCCCCACTTACTTTTGTTGAATTAAAAAAAAAAATAAGAACAAGGTAGAAGATCATGAAAAAAAAATCTTGATTCTTGAACTCTCAGATATTCCAAAATGATATATTTAAATTATCTTTTAAATTTTAGTTAATTTTGTTTACTTCATTATTTCTTGACCACTTTTGCTAGTAGTGATATTGCAAAGTTAGATAATTATGTTATACAACCTTTCCTTGCATGTTTCTATATATATATTATTTTCTCTAGATTACCTTATTTTTCCATGATTTTTGTATGTATGTATGTATGTTTCCCATTGTAACTTAAAGTACTTAGATATAGGAAGGAAGATGTTCCCAAGTTGATGGTGACAATGATTGAACAACCCTTCTTGATATGATTGAACTGTTGAATTAATGATATATGAATTACAACTCAATAAATTTAAATATAAAAATAGAAATCCATATGAAAACAAACAAAGAGGAAAAAGCAATAAGAACAAAAAGAACACTAATAGTTTCTGCTGGAACGTTCAGCATTAATGTTTCTGATGTTTTCCTAACAAGAAACTATAGTAAATAATATTATCTTATTGATCCATCAGTATTTCATCTGTCATCAAAACTGAGCCACCATTTAGTTTTAACCAAAGATATTAATAACAATTGTTGCTAGGTGCTGTTAAAAAGATGCTATAAATAAAAGAATGAAAGACTGTGTAGCATTTTCACAGTTGAAGTGATGTTTGAACTGACTTTTGTGGTCACTGTGTTGATTATCTCATCAAAGGTTTTCTACACTCTGCTGCCCCTACACTTTACCAGAATAAGTACAGCCAGAATGCTGCTTTGAGACAAAAATGTAGAGATTTTGATTCACATCGTTTGTACATGATATCAGAAGAAACCACTCCCTGGAGAAGGATATCATGTTTTGCAAAGTAGAGGGGTGAGAAAAAAAGAGAAAAATTGTATACAAATTGGATTGGCACAGTAACTGCAGTGATTGACTCAAAAATTAGAACAATTGGAGGGACCAAATCAGAACCAACTCAACAGTACCTAACGTGATCACCAAGCAAGATTTCCAATTAAGAGGTCTGGCCTCTCTTGATAAGGTGCCCAAAGTATGTCTCCACATCTTTGCTTCCAAGGCAATTTGATATTTCTTTCAAGACAGATTTGTTTGTTCTTTGGTAGTACCTGGTACTTTCAATATTCATTGACAGCAATGTAATTCAAATATCTTAAAATCGTCTTTCATCTTCCGTATCAGTGTCCCACTTTCAGTTGTACATGAGGCTATTGAAAATGCCATGCCTTGGATCAGACAGGCCTTAGTCTTAAAACACCCTTGCTGGCGTGGTGGTGCGAGTCTGCAGTCACAGCCTCCAGAAGCTGAGGCTATAGGATCGCTTGGGTCCAGGAGTTCTGGACTGTAGTGTGCTACGCCAATCAGGTGTCCCCACTAAGTAAAGCATCAATATGGTGACCTCCCAGGATCAGGGGACCACCAGGGTGCCTAAAGAAGGGTGAACCAGCCCAGGTCAGAAATGGGGCAGGTCAAAAATAACACCCTTGCTTTTCAATACTCTAAGAGGTATTATACAGCAAATTTACCAGAAAAGATGTCATTTGATTTCTTCACTGCTACATCCTTGAGCATTGATGGTTGATCCTATCAAGATAAAATCCTTGACAACTTCAGTTCTTTCTCTATTTATCATGGTATAGGAAAGAGCTTTTTATTAAGAAGTGATTGCATATCAAGACAACATCCTAACTCAGTTCAAATAAAGTCCAAAAGTCTCATACTACTGCACAAATCTAGTATTAGTTCATAAATCCCTCTTCAGATTCATGAAACAACACTCAATAATGCAGAACACAAGAAGATCACAGGCCAAGAAATGCAAATTTTGTGGAACCAGTGGTGGTAGAATCATCATATCGCAGTTCTCTGAGTGACTCAACTGCAGGAAGGTGAGGGCAGAGAGAGATTAGCCCACCTACAGAGAGTCAATTACCTCAGTAGCATCTCCAAATGAGGTCCTTGAGCTGTGACCTGATTGGCAAACTAAACTCCACACCTTCACTTTCATATCAAGCTGACAAAATTGTATTACTGCCACGTTGTTTGCACTCTGTGTTCTGGGTCCAAGTACAGATTCCACATGAACACAATTAACTGTTCTGCAATTTCCCAGGTTTGTTATGATTCACATAGTGCTTGCATAATTGATAAAGGACAAATATATTTTTTTCTATTTCCTATTTTCAACAAAGATCAATCTGAAGTGAGCAAGGGTATATCTTTTTCCATGCCCTTTTCTGAATCCAGCCTAACATTTGTAAAGCTCCATTTCAATGTATGTTACAACTGTGGTTGAATGATCAACAAAATTTTACTTGAAATTTTACTTCAATGATATTTTTTAATGATTTCCATATACTGTTGGGTAGTCTTCCATTGGAATAGGTGCAAGTTTAAGAAATATTTCAGTCAGGTGTTGAGGTAGTTCTTTGCATAGGAACGTGTTGTGAGAGCAGTGCTCATCAACATGTTGGAACAAGTTCAATTGGTGTTCCATTGACTCGGGAGCTTTGTATTTTGCTAATGAATATCATTGGTTTTTGAACATATGCTAAAACTCTTGAAATGGTGGAATGTTGACAAGTTGTTTTTAATACAGAATCTCATTAATACAGCATAATCTTTTCATATTCTTTTGTTGCTTCATGTTGCTTCAAAATTTTGCCAACAGAGGCGTTTAACCATACAAGATCTATAGAATACTCAAAAGCAGAGACTTAATTCTGAAGACCAATGTGTTCCTAGCTCTAGTCTTGGTATTTTCAAACACCTCACATCAAAACAGAATCTATCCAGTTGAAGTGTGGTGCTGGGAAAAAAGTTTGGAAGTCCCATGAATTTCCAGAAGGAATAAGTTTTACCAGAGATAGGGAAGAGTTAGATAATAAAAGCTATAAAACACTTCTTCAAGAAACCAATGCCAACTTACATAAATGCAGCAAGATGCCATGTTTCTGCAAAAACATAAAATATTGTGAAAATATCAATGTTGCCAAAATAGTTTACAAATCCAATGTAATTCTGGTCAGAAATGGAAAACTATTTACCAACTTTACATGGAAAATAAAGAAACCTTGACTGAATAAAACAATATTAATTTTTTTTAAAAGTCAAAATTTCCCTCCCAGACTTTGAAATCTATTATAGGGCCACCGTAATGAGAGCAGTGTGGTACTGGTGTAATGACAGATATTAAGCAAAAAGAATTAGAATGTAGACCCCAGAAATACAACCAAGTACCTAGAGACTACTAATCTTTGATAAAGGACAAAAACACATTAAATATAGAGAGAGCCTTTTCAACAAATATTGTTGGAAAAACTGAATCTTCAGCTGCAAAAAAATGAAGCAGGACCCAAAAGTAAAACCAGGTACAAAAATGAACTCAAGGTGCATCAAGAACTCAAAAATAGAGCACAAAATTATAAAGACAGACTGAAAAATTAAGGCCAAAGTTAAGGGGCCTAATACAAGACATAAACACACTAATCAATAGAATGAGAAGCATTCACAATACAGACAATAAAATAAGGAACTTGCACCTACTAAAAATATGATATTTATGCACATCAAAATCTATACAAGGAAGAAGCCTCCAGTGATTTCTCTCTATGCATAATTGAGGGATGATAATAACCTGGTTGCCAGATAGAAAGTATTAGAAAAATAGCCATAGTAGGTCAAAGTGATAAATTGCACTTGTAAGATTAAAATTTTGTCACTTGATCTTTCTAATACAATTTGAACATGATCTGGTTTTTAAATACTTTCTGTGTATATATATATACACACACACACATATATAATTAGTTTGTCATTGTTGGTAGCATTCATGAATCTTTGTTATGTATTTTTTTCTCTAGTTTTGCTACATGAAAGCTAGGACAGGTGAATCTTCCGTGACACCAACTAGAATAAGGGCTCCTGGGGATGAGATACAGTAGGGGAGTCAGGGGGAGTAAGGGGGAACTTGTATCAAAGAGTTCAAGATGGAAGAAAATGTTTTGAAACTAATTTGGGCAGTAAATATACAACACTCCTTTATTGTATTGAACTACAGAATGGTAAGATGTCTGCAAATTTATTTTAAAAAATATTTCCAAAGAGTCAGCAAAGAACCCATAGAGAAGGAAAAATATTTAGCAATAAAACATCATTTCAAGGTCTTGTCTCCAACGTCTTTTAAAAAACTACAACATATTAAGAAGAAAAATACATATAATCCAAGCGAAACAATGGGCACATAAAATGAATAGACAATTACTAAAGATGGCATGGAGACAGCTAAGAGCCATGTGAAGCAGCATTCATGTCCATTCATAATACAAGAAATACGATTCAGAGGGAGCGGTTCGGCACTCCCCAAGCGCCATCTCCCCTGCGCCCACCCTGCCCCGGCCTGGGCCGTGGGGAAGGCCAGTAGTCGGGCTCTTTAGCTTGCCGGGAGCTTCCCCTGTGCAGCGTGGGAGGTGATAGGGACTCGTTTCTCCCAGTGGGAGAGCGTGCGCCGACCCTATGTGGCGGGCAATCGGCTGGGATCCCATTGGAACCGGCGGTGCCATTTCGGCCACGGGGGGTTCGGATCGGCATTCGGATCAGCTGTGCGCCACCCTTCTTTTCCCCTAACATTTCTGTGTCCCTTCCCCCACTCCCCGCGTGCCGCTGTGGTACAGCAGGTCTGTGTCTGCGCTCGGACGATTCCTACCCCCCCTCCAAACCACTTGTTTTTTCTTTCTCCCCTCTTCCCCCGCGTGCTGCTCGGGTATAGCAGGTCTGTGTCGGCGCTAACGCTGAACGCATAGGGGCTGGAATTGGGACCCAACCAGCTTCCCGCCATTCCACCACCCCCCCACCCCCCGCTGCCCTTTTCCCCCTTCCTTTTAACTGGCTGGGGTATAGCAGGCCTGGGGCGCTGCTGGGGTGTAAGCTGGTCTGTGTCTGCGAGAGCGATCGGACTGTGCCGGAATGAGTGACCACGCGCTGCTTTTTTGTGGCACCTGATCTGCTACTCGGGAATTCAGACCAGACCAACTGTGTCCAGTTTTACTATTTTTCTCTTTTTTTTCTTTTTCTTTCTTTCTCTCCCTCTCCACCCCCCCCCACCCCCGCCATCGTGTGCCGCTCTTGCGAGGCAGGCAAGCATTGGCGTGGGAGACCTGACGGTCCTGGAAGGTGTAGCCTCATACAGCTCTTGAGTGGCGGGCAACCAAGCCACGTGGGAGATCTGACTGGACCTTGGCGGAAAGTGTAGCCCGTGTGGTGTTTTTCTGTTTTTGTTTTTATTTTTTTCTCTCTTCTTTTTTTTCCTTTCATTTTTATGTATTTTTTTCTTTTCCTTTTCTTCCTTCTGCCACACACCCACAAGTTGCGTGGGAGACCGGGCCTGATATCAGCTCTCACTTCGGTAGAGGCGCTCGAGATATCGGGAGAGCGGGCCATGTGGCAATGACTGGCTGTGGGGTCTGGTGGCCTTGGGAGACTGACAGACGCCGGCTCTCACTGCTGCTCTAAGAGGCGACAGTCGAAGGGGAGGAGGCTGGGACCTGCACATGACCTGGCCTGTTTCTCTGAGCAGGTGCTGGATCTTGTAGCCGCACATCCCCATAGTGTCCCAGCAATCCGCGACACAGACTAGGGACAGGGAAGTTGCAGAGCTGCCAGCCGCTTCCCTAGAGACAATTGGGGCCTGAGGCTGTGCGCCACTTTTGTGTGGCTGCAATCAGCTGCGGCTCGATCTGGGCAGACTGGACAGATTTTCGTGGATAGGAAGGCTTGACCAGAGCCGCCCACCGCTCGCCACTTTGCCTAGCAGTGATTAGTGCCTGCTGCGAACCACCTGGTTCCCACCGGGGAGGGAATGCGTTGCTTTGTCTGGTGTCGATCGGTCCACAGAGAGAGCGTGTCCTGGTTTCTGAAGTAAAGGGGCCCTTGCGGGGTCCTGTGAGAGCCTTGGACCACTCTGTCTAGACAGACAGGCAAGCCACTCAGCCCATCCATAGCATAGGGAGTCTGGGAGGCTTTTCCAGCACTCATTTTGCAGCCACTACACCTGACCCTTGCAGGCATATCACACACTAGTCTCGGCATACTGTCAGGAGTCAGGAGCCATTCAGGCCCGAAGTGTTAAGTCATCCAGAGATAGAGAAAAACAGCCATCACAAATAGGGCTCTTAAAACTTGATACTGGCAATCACTGCATTCACATGCTGGTGTCACTCCTGCTGCAGCGGGGAGAGTCTGAGGGTTGGATGAGGCCTAACCAAACTGGCAGGGTGAACCTTCCAGGAGCTGTAGGAAAGCAGAGACACAGTCCGAACCACAAAATCCAGTGTCTTAGAGAACAGCCTCAAAGTACCTGATCCATAATCATGGTCTGGGTCTTTGCAGATCCACACAGCATTTAGATCAGTGGAGAGGGCATACCAGACCCAGAGGTCCCCTCAAACCTAGCCAGGATCTGGGAACACAGGGGACCAGCGACTCAGTACTGGGAGCTCACCTAACTCAGGGAGGGTCACACCATTCTAGGTTCAATCAACACCAACACACTCATCCATCAGTTTAATTGAAGTTCCCATAGCTGTCCCCAAGGACGACTACCACCTCTTACTGCTGCTGATTTTTGAGTCCTCTCAGCACCTACCTACACAGGAGCTGCACCTAACTCCATAATAGGCCAAAGAAAGCCAGTATAAACACCATTGCTAATTCCACTGCAAGAATAGGCAAGGTCATTTGGTTTCCTAGCAATATGGTGCCCACCTCTTAAAAATCAACATGTAAACAGCACCATACCACGCCACTTGCAACAAGTAAGCAAGAAAGACAAACCTCAGCAATAGATTTAAAGGCACACATAGAATAATCGGCTGTGGATCTGCCACAAAAAAGAAATTTTCAAAAGGCTGAATGGAGTAGGACAGGAGATGAGGGAAGTTATACGGAATAAAGATGCAGTGATAGAGGGCATGAAGTTCATGATAGAGAGCATGAAGTCCACACACCAAAGGGAAATACAAGAACTATCACAGGAAGTATCTGAAGCTTCACACAAGATCACCAATCTCACGAATAGAAGACACTGAGAGCCATATCAGCAATCTTGAAGATGAGCAAGCAGACCTCAGCAAACAAGAAAGACAGTCAAATAAAATTATAAAAGAGACAGGAGAAAACCTGAGATCGGTGACCGATGCTATTAAAAGGAACAACATCCTAATTATTGGCATACCTGAAGAAGACACAGCAAAGAAGTCAACAGCTAAATTAACAAAGGAATTTCTGAAAGAAAACTTCCCCACTCTAATGAATGAGAATCAGTCAGTCATACAGGAAGCAGAGAGGACGCCAAGTAGACTAGACTCCAAGAATAACTCTGCAAGACATATGGAAACACACCTCATCAATCTGTTGCCTGCAGGAAACACGTCTTAGGATTGCAGACAAAAATAAAGTAAGAATAAAAGGCTGGAAGAAGATTTGCCAGTCAAATGGTGACTCAAAAAGAGCAGGAGTTGCAATCTTAATCTCAGACAAAATTGATCTCAAGGTTCAAGCCATAAAAAGAGATAAGGAGGTGCACTTATAATGCTCAAATGAACACTTCACTAAGAACCTGTGAGTATCATAAATATATATGCATCAAATGAGAGACGCACGAGATTCATCAAACAGACCAAACAGAACATGAAAAAAGATACCACAGACTCAACAATTATAGCAGGGGACTTAATACACTACTTTCAGAGAAAGATAGGTCATTGGGAGGGAAACTCAGGAAAGAGTTTATAGAACTAAACAATACAATTAGGCAACTAGATCTGATAGATATGTTTTGAGTTTTTCATCCAAATGCAAAAAAATACACATTTTTCTCAAGCCCACATGGCACATTTTTGAAGGTAGACCACATGCTGGGTCACTAATGAAGCCTAAGTAAATTCAAACATTTAGAGATCATACAGACATCCTTCTCTGATTACCATTAAGCTGGAATTCAATTAAAGGACAACCAGGAAATCAAGGGCAAACAGTTGGAGGATGAATAATGAGCTACTTCGGCATGAATGGGTACTGACCAAGATCAGAGGGGAGATCAAAAAAGTTCTAGAAGCCAATGAGAATAAAAACACCTCCTATGAAAACTTTTAGGTTATGGCGAAAGCAGTAATCAGAGATAACTTTACAGCATTCAGGGCATATATGAAAAAGAAAGATAGACTTATGATGGATAATCTTTCCTTGAAACTCCAACAATTAGAACAGAGTCAACAGAATAATTCTTCAAAGAGCAAAATAAAAGAAACAATAAAAATCAGAGCAGAGTTGAACCACTGGAAAGATAAAAAACGAATGCAGAAGATCAATGTAGCAAAAAAACTGGTTCTTTGAAAGGATAATAGAATCGACACACCACTGGCAAAATTAACCAAAGAAAGGAAAGAGCATACAATAGACAGGATGAGGAATGAAGCAGGGGAAATCACAACAGACCCTAATGAGATTAAAAGTATAATCATAACATACTATGAAAGGCTCTATATACTCTAATGAGCTCAACAATGGAGAAGACATGGACAAATACCTGGAAAAACAATCCCTCCACAGACTTTCCCAAATAGAATTCAAGAACCTAAACAAACCCATAACAAGAGAAGAAATAGATATGATTATCAAGAAAAAAAGCTCCGGGTCGGATGGCTTCACTGGGGATTTTTGCAAAGCTTTCAGAGAAGAATTGGAACCAAAATGCCACAAACTTTTTAAGAGCATATAAATGGATGGAAAACTCCCAAACTCATTCTAGGAACCCAGTATAACTCTAATACCCAAACAGGGAAGGGATCCCACAGGGATAGAGAACTACAGACTGTTATCTCTAATGAACAAAGATGCAAAAATCTTCAACAAGATATTAGTCAATAGAATACAAGAGTATATAGAATGCATAATCCATCAGGAACAGGTAGGATTTATCCCAGGGATGCAGGGATGGTTTAAAAGCCGTAAATCCATCAACATCATACACCACATTGTTAATATAAAGCACAAAAACCATATGATAATATCTATAGATGCAGAGAAAGCATTTGACAACATTCAGCATCCTTTTCTAATTAAGACACTCAGGAGGGTGGAATGGAAAGGCAGTTTCTCAAGTTGATATGAGTCATCTATGAAAGGCCAACAGATAATATCATAGTCAATGGAGAAAAGACTAAATCAATTCCATTGAAAAAGGGGACTAGACAAGGATGCCACCTATCTCCCCTACTATTCAATATAGTACTGGAGGTCCTAGCTAATAACATAAGACAATGGAAAAACATCAAGGGGATCAAACTAGGAGAGGAAGAGGTGAAATTATCATTATTTGCTGATGACAGGATTCTGTATATCAAAAATCCCCAAAATTCCACAACTGGAGTACTAAAAGTGAGAGAAGAATATGGAAGAGTAGCAGGATACAAGATTAACAAGCAGAAGTCAATTGGTTTGCAGTATTTATCAGACAAGACCATGGAAGAGTAGATCAGGAAGGCAGTACCATTCACAGTAGGTAAAAATAAATTGAAATATCTAGGGATATATCTAACCAAATGGACAAAAGACCTATGCAAGGAAAACTACAAAATTCTACTACAGGAAACAAAATGATCTCCACAAATGAAGGAATATCCCATGCTCATGGATCTGGAGACTCAATATAATAAAGATGCCTATACTACAAAGGGCATTTTATAAGTTCAATGCTATCCCAATTCAATCACCAACAATCTTCTTCAGAGAACTGGAAAAGTTGACCACCAACTTCATAGGTGAGGGAAAAAATCCCAGAATTAGCAGAGAGCTCCTCAAGAAGAAGGATGCAGTAGGAGGGCTTGCTTTCCCCAACTTTCACACCTACTACAAAGTCACAGTGGTCAAAACCGTGTGATACTGGAAAAATGACAGATACACAGACCATTGGAAAAGAATAGAAATCCCAGAAATAAAACCATTAGCATACAGACAACTGATTTTCGACAAGGACCCCAAAAGCATCAAGAGGGAGGGTGTTGCCCTATTTAACAAATGGTACTGGAGACAATGGAAATCCACATGTACAAAAATGAAATAGGATCTCTACCTCACTCCATGCTCAAGAACAAACTCAAGGTGGATCATGGACCTCAAACCATCAGGACCATTAGTGAAAGAACTGGGAGAAATCTAAGAACCTTGGCCCAGGGAGTACAAAAACTGACTGCAATAGAACAGGGTACACACACAGGAGAACCTGAAATTGAAAAACGGGACTTATTAAGGATAAAACATCTGTGTAAATCAAAAGACTTTACCAAGAGATTAACTAGGCAACCCACAGACAGGGAGAGGATCTTTGGCAATGGCACAACAGACAAAGGGCTTATTATGAAAATCTACAATACCCTCCTTGCCTGCAAAAAGAGGAAAACAGTTAACCCTCTAAAGAAATGGGAAAAAGAATTACGAAGAAGTTTCAGTAAGGAGGAGACTCATATGGCCAATACATATATGAGAAAATGCTCCTGATCAATAGCCATCAGAGAAATGCAGATAAAAACAGCCATGAGATACCATCTAACATCCTTGAGCTTAGCCCAAATCAGAAAATCAGAGAACAACAAATGCTGGAGGGGATGTGGTGAAATAGGGACACTTCCACATTGTTGGAAGTCCTGTAGATATGTGCAGCCACTATGGAAAGCAGTCTGGCGGTATCTAAGGAAAATGGAAATTGAGCTACCTTATGCCTCAGCTATTCCTCTACTGGATATATACCCAGAAGAGGTAAGAAATAAACCATGACCTGCAGTATGCACGCCAATGTTTCTTGCAGTGCAGTTCAATATCGCAGAGTTGGAAACAATCTAAATTTCCATTGGCAGATGAGTGGATCAGGAAACTCTGGCGCATGCACACAATGGAGCACTATGCTTCACTCAAAAGCACTGAGAAACACATGAAACATGGCTCCTTATGGGAGGAGCCCGAGGAAATTATGCTAAGCAAAGTCAGTCAATCACAAAAGAAGAAACACAGCATGAGTCCCCTGAGGTAAGTACAATCAACAAGGTATGTATACAGGAGAAGTCTCCTATAACTTGACAGTTGGGTAGAGATTTAAGGAAAGAAGAGGAGGGGGAATCAATCCCAGGAAGGTATATGTTGGGTACAGCACAGTAAGGGAGAAGGAAGGAGGGGGGAAGGAGAAGAAGGGGGGTTTGAAAATGAAAAGATATCAGAGGGAGGAGGGCACTAACCCACCCCAGGAGGAGAGTACAGGTCTTATCTCCACAGAATCTGGATTGGGCATTTAGATCTTACCATGAACACCCAACCATGAAGACAGAGTGGTCACATGGAAGAAGGCGTGAAAACAGATTACTACAGGGCTGACCACATCCAGAACTGAAAGTAGGGGTGCCAGAATACAGTCTGGGGGAGGGACCAGAATGCCACACACACATGGAGATAGGTGGATAGAGAGGATGAGAAAGAGAGATGGCCTGGTCCCCACGTTGACCATGCCGATGACGCCCAGAACACTACGCCCATGCAGAAACCTATGCCACAGGGGACAGGGCAAACAACAACAGGACCTGACAGATGGTCTCCCTGCAGAAGCACACAATGACAGAGGACATTTCGGGGGTCATATGGTGGGAAAGAAATGTGGGATGAGCCCTCATAATGTATCTAATCAAGAAAGGAGAACTATTGGTTGGATAGTGGGGAGGAAAGACTGGGCTGATGGTTCCTGGGGGAACACAGGGGAGAGGGGAGAGGAAGGGAGACCTGGACAGACTCGTGAATGGGGGTAACAACGGGTGGCCTGCAGTTGGAGGTTGGGAGGGTGTGGGAGGCCTGGTGGGCTCAAAGTAAGGTTAATGCAATAGAGAGGAAGTATTGAAACCCAAATGATAGCCGAGTATGAGAGTGGGACAGAAGGAAGGCAGAAGGAAATAGACGAAGGGACTAGAAGACAAAGGGCACTTGCAGAAGTCTAAACACAGACATCTGCATATGTAAATGTAAGCACATGTTGTAATGAGGGAACAAATCCTAATACTTAAGTTTAATACTAAGATAGAATCTGGACCTTGGATCCCTACCCAGAGGCTCTCCCTCAAGGCAAGAACACTTTGTTCTACTAAATTGGCATTTCAGAATGTTCACTGGCCCAATGCAATCACTGAAGTCAAATAGGTTCATAAGCAAATGTGGTGAAGAAAACCCATGATGCCCTGCTACCAAAGGATATGAAGTCTGGGGTCTCTAAGCCTGAAGATAAACAAATGACCAGCTAGCTGAGAGGTATCCAAGTCCACAGGAAAGACATCACCATGAGGTGTCAAAAGGACCAGGTCTCAGGCATTAAACAGGAACAATTGTATCACTGTGAGCGATCTCCCATGAGATGACCTCTGGGGACATTGGGGATTGAGCAAGAGTGGAAAAGTTGGCTGATGGTATCTGGCTATCAAAAGATATGACATCCGAGGAATTAAAAGCTTGAGGGTGAACAAAGGCCCAGGAACAACAAAACCCACCTTAGAAGATGCATACCAGCCTGTGCGACCATGAGGACCATGAGATATGGAAAGACCCAGATATCAGGCATCAAAGAACAAAAATCATATTATTGTGTGCCCACCCTCTAGAAAAGATCGTGGAAGACAGAAGGGAGCAGACGCAGACAGAGAGGAAAAGTCTGATTGCACCCAAATACCAAATGATAAAGCACCTGGGATCGTGAAGGCTTGAGGGTAAATGAATGGACATCTAGACCAGAAGCAGTAAAGCTCACATGGAAGAAAAACACTAACATGTGTGATCACCGGGTGCTGAAGGGAGCAGTTATCAAACATCAAAGAAGAAGAATCACTAATGGGGAGAGAGCCAAGTGGGGACCCAAGGTCCACCTGTGGGACTCACATAGGGGAGTCTTGGGGAGGAGACAGGCTAGTGAGGTGCAGTGAGGTGGCAATAAAGCATACAACTTTCCTCTAGTTCCTGAAAGCTTCCTCCCTCCAAATGTCAAGCTCCCAGTTCTATATTACTGTGGAGATGAGCAATGGAAATGTGGGGAACTCAGGACAGATGAATCCCCTGGGACCAGTAGTAGGAGTGAAGCTACTGGATGGGAGGAGAAGTGGGGTAGAGAGGGGGTGCCAATTTGAGGGATCTACATATAACCCCCTACAGGGGGGACAGACACTAGGGAGAGGTCGAGGGGAGACAGCGAACAGTATAAGTTATGACAAAACAATAATTTATAGAGTATTGAGAGTTGGTGGGGGAGTGGGGAGCAAGGATGGAGCAGAAAGGATGGGAGGCTGATGTCGGAGGCTCAGATGAAAAGGTGGAGGTTCAGAGAACAATGACAGCTGCAGGCATGTGAAGAAGCATGGCACATTAGATGTATTTATGCGTTATGAGAAAATATGTATGAGTACTGAATAAAATCATTTAAAAAAAGAGAAAAAAGAAAAACATATGAGAAATGCAAATTAAAAGTCATAGAATACCACCTCACACTTATTTTAGCAGAATTCAACTAAACGGAAAATAAAAAAATACTGGAAAGTTTTCAAAGAGGTTGGAATTGTTTTACCTTGGTGGTGGGACTGGGGAATTTTACAACCATTTTAGAAATCAGTATGGCACTGTCTTAAAGAAGTGCAAATACAAGTACATATGATACAGTAATCTCTCTACTGAGCATTTGTCTTAAACAAATAGATAATAAAACACAAACACATGTCCACATCTATGTATATTTCAGGTACCGAAAACATAGAAATAGAGAAAAAAAACAAAAACAATTATAAAGGAATGGATAAACAAGCTCTGGTGTGTTCATAATGTGGACAATTATTTATTAATTTTTAATATGAGACATGGACGATGATAGAGAATATTTAGTGAATCTAACAAAATATTTAGTAACACCATTTTCATAAAGAAAAATAATTGCGTTTTGTGACTATGAATAGGCCAGAGTCATGGCAGAAACAGGGAAATGGGAGGGATAAGATACTGAGGAGAGACATAAGAAGGATTGGCGAGGGAAGCTACATATATGGAGTGCTTAACAGGATATGTTGTTCATTTCATTTCTTGATATGGGCTTTCCAAATATATACATTATGTGTTTTTAAACCCTTCCCTCTCCAGAAATCCCTCCAGATTCCTTATCCCTTAAACAATATAGAGGCCTGAGTGTGGTTGGGGAGGAAAAGTAAAACTGAAATGGACTCGTCTTCAGGGACAAATAAGAACATCTCTAATAAATAAACAAAAATGAATTCCAAAGACAAATTACCTTGAGTTCAAGCCCCCCTTGAAATGCTAAAGTGCAAAGATAACACTTTAATGACTAAGGTGCACCAGACTTAACCCATGGTATTTTAAATTTTCTCACATGCATGAGAAAGCTTGACAATGAATAAGAAAGACACCTGTAAATTATGGTGCTGTTCAAGAATGATGCAAGTTCCACGGACTGCCTTGAGAATAAAATAAATATGTCCGGGAATAAGCAGAGCCATCATGTTTCCTAGTCATGTGTACAACAGAAACTTCATGCCATGTACTTAATACGTGCTATCAGGATAGACCAGTTCCTGAAAAAGGATATCATATTTGGAAGAGTCAGTGAAAATGAGGAAGACGCTTGATGAGTTAGATTGTCACAGTCACATCAACAGTGGACTCAAACATAGTAAACATGAGGATAGGGCAGGCCCTGGGCATTGTTTTCCTCTTTTGTATAGAGTTGTAAGGCACTTGAAAACAACTAATAGCACGTGCACACACACACGCACGCACACACATGCCACCAGGTATGCGTGTGTGTATCCAGTGTCTGCATTCTTTTATTTCCAAGAATGTTTATTTTTCCTGGCACTGTAGCAATATTTATATAACTTTTCTCAGTCGAGAATAACTTTCTTCCCTGATATTTTCTGATCCAATCAAGGGATACTGTAAGTTATTGGTGTGAACACATAATGTTTCCCCACACCCCTGAATTAACACTTGTAAACCATGTTTTGTTATGAAAAGAACCTATGTCCTTAAGACAAGTAGAAACTGAGGTCTGAATACATTAAAAAACTGATTTCATAAGACAAAGCCTAGATAGATTCCACAAGATGAATTATAGTATATTGGGCTTTGTTTATTGATATATTTGTTGGCTACCTTTTTTGATATAAAATAGTTCTATTAATTCAATAACTGGGGCCATCTCCTCTATTAGCTAGACAACTTGACAACTATTGACCTATAAAATATAAAAGCTATGAAAAGCATAAAAGTATGAGCTATAAAATAAAATGTCCCTTACTTGTAGCACTTATTTTAAATTTCTTAATAACTCCCATTTGGTTTCTCTCAGTTGTCATTTGTAAGGTTCATCATTCAAGTGTTACCAAATAACAGAAAAATCCAGACTGTGCTCTTTTACAACACTGAACAGACACTTAGAAATTCTAAAATATACTTGTAATACTTGTATACTTGTAATTAAAAAATTCATTGGGATCCCCAACAGGAAACTTTAGTGATTATTTTTGCACCTATAAAGTAAACTTTTAAATTATTTCACCATTTTATTTATATAAATGCTACCAAGATTGTACTCTCTTATTAAATGCTACTATCTCTTTTGCCAGGCCGAGTTTCATCTCTTTAATATAGCCTCTGAAGACTCTTTAGTTAATGTGTATTTGAAGTATCATTCTACTCACAATGAGCTGTGCTGAAAAGTACCATCAAGCCTTTAGCATTGAAAGAAATCAATCTAGTGATGGTAAATGGTCTGTGGTCTCACAGGGATAGACTCATCTGTTAAAACTTTAAAGCCACATAAATCAAATATCCTTTCCTTTTGTAGAGTGCTTTATGTGAAATTAATGCATTGTAATGACACTAGCATTTTCTATTCTTGTAAGATGTACACACAAAAAAATCACGTATCCTAATGGTGCTGTGAAATTAACCACTTCAATTTGATTCAGGGTCCCCCCCCACCACCACCTCCAGCAAGAACACACACAGATCTTGATGGCTAAATGCTGAGATACCGATCAATGACAAAACAGTGATCTAGTTTGGCTTTTTTGTTTTGTTATTGTTGTCAAAGCTACAATTAACTAGTGAACTATTTTCAAAACTTCAAGAATGGAGTTCATAAATTAAAAATCAGAATTGAAAATGACTTGCATCATTTTTAAAATAGGAAATCCATGCCAAGAACCTCAATATCCCACCTAAATTTAAATATATATGTATATGTGTGTGTGCTTACAGATTTGAGACTGAAAAAAACTCAACATTCTTTTATAAAAATAAAAGGGGAAAGGGGGAAAAGGAGTTCATACTAAGAGCTCAAGTAGAAAATATTTGGAAATGAATATGACAATGTGTGTATAAATATGCTTAATACAAATGATGTGTTGAATGTTATAAGAACCCCCAATACTTTTATTTAAAAACTAATAATAGTTCATATATTTCAGAATATTTGCAATACCTAGGTTATGAAAAAGATTTTTTTGAAAGTGTACCTTTAAGTCTAATTTGTATGTGTTTTTAAACAAGATCATAGAATCCTTATTTAGCCTTTAGTGTAGTCCTAATTATACAGTGGGTTACCAGTTAAAGACTACTAACTGCAAGGTAACCAGTTCAAATCCAATACCTATTTATGACAGAAAGATAAGGTTTTCTCTTTCTGTAGAGATTTACTGTCTTAGAAATGGCAATCTCACTCTATCCTGTAGGATTGGAATGGATCAGAATTGACTTGATTTTAGTGGGTTTGTTTTTGGTCAGTAGCAGAAAAACTCAAAGCCCCTTCACTTATTTAAAAGTTGCTCAGGCAGTAAATAAAGGGGATTGTTTATGTATTCCTGGGAGCATCATGGTTAGGAAGAATCATGAGGCAGTCTGCTTCCTGGAAAACCTAGTCTGTAGAACATTATGGATGACAGTGGAAACTAAGGATTCATTTGTAGGACTCCATAGAAAATAAGCCTCCAGAGAACTCCTCTGATCTAACATTGAGGGATAGGAAGAAAGTGGCCGCTAAGGAGAGTGTTTGGTAGCAAGGAGTCTAGAAGATCTAAGACATACATCTGACCTGAACACTTAGAACTTTGTCAGGAGATTCCCCCTACGATGCAGGCTGGACCTGGCGTGGTTTCCAACATTTTCTGTATTTTTCTGCTCTATTTGGTTTTGGTTTGTTCATATTAAAGCATATCTCAAAGGTGTTATGTCAATGGAGGGCACCCTCTTGAATCTGTGTTATATGATTTTCCAAATTCGGGTTGTGAAAACCTAGAAGGACAGCAGATAGAATAAAGGGTTCGGTGACAGGGGAGTATAATGGTGGGGAGAGTATAAAAGGGAGAGAATGTCAAGGCATACGTGTGGGAATACAAAAGTCCTTGTTGGGAAATTGATTGTGATAACATTTGTACAATTCTACTTGACGTGATTGAAATATGGAATGATATGATTTGTTCAATAAATCCCAATAAATAGCAATAAAAATAATTACAAGCATAGGGGAATCTTTGAATGAAGTATAGAAATATCAACATGAAGGTTAGTAGAATAAAAGAAATTCTTCTGACGGGGACAAAAAGATAGTCTCGGAAATTCTTTAGAAAGAGCTCTCTGCAAAAAAAAAGATCCACTCCATTATGAGTTACAATGAATTGGAAACCATTTAGCAACAGTGTGTTTTTTGTTGCTGCTGCTTATTTGCTGTTTGGTTTCAGGGATATATTGAATCATTTCAAAGAGAAGGAAATTTTACATAAAATGAAAGGCAAATTTGAGTTATCCATATGCCACAAATTCTTAATTCAGGGACTTAATATATAACAGTAAAGAAGCTATCATTTCCCTCTTGTATAGAAGTTGAAGGTTATTTGGCCTTTTTCATCAATAACTTACATACAACACCAATTTTTAATGAAAACTTTACGGCAGATTTACAAATGAAAAGGTAGCTATATAAATCATGATATAAATGCCTATATTTCATATGTATTCACTGAATTTGAAATTACATGGCAATATCAGTTTACTTTGGAGTACCATGTCACAAAGGAAAAGCAAGCACTGTCCCCTTGAGAAGCTTGTGCATATGCCCAGAAAACAAACAGAACCTACAACAAATCAGAATAAGTTTAAATCATATTGAAAACTATGCTTTTCCAGAAAGAGATCTTTCCCAAAAATCTTTTCAAAAATGCTAAAAAGTAATTTTATATCCCATCCTAGATCAAAGATGTGTTTATTTAGCTTATTCCATAATATACCACTTTGAAAAAAAACCCAGGATACTCAGTTATTGCATGCTTTGTCCTAATAATTCCCTGAAAGATTAGTCAAATTTGTGTTAAGATGATCGGTACATTTCCTAGAAAGCAAATCAATGTTTCAGCTAACCCTTGAGGAGAACCCCTGGGATTCTCAACATTAATAATTTTTTCAGTAAACCAGAGCAATTTGATAATATCATGATAAAAGCCTGAGAAATAACATATCTTCCCTTCTTCACCCATGCATACATAAGTATTAAAATAAATTCCCGTATAATTCATACACATTTGTCCATGCATAAGTGGACACATGCTCACACACACATACACAAACACATACAAATGCCTTACTTTGCAATAGTTTTAGCAAATATTTTAGGTTTTGTTGTTGTTTGTTTTACTACTCATCTATCAGGTTTTTGAAAGGCTATAATCTCTCTTTTGGAAACACAACTTAGAACATGTTGACATTATTATTAACTTTTAAATTGATTCTTTCATATGATAATTGAACATGTCAGAGTGAAACTGCTCAATAGTTTTTAAGGCTTTGACCTTGCAAAAACAGAGCTCTAGTCCTGGTCTTTGAGGCATGCTGGGAGCGTAGGAATTGCCAACTTCTTGTTAGTAGTCAAGCACTTGGGTATTTGTGCTTCATGTAACCATGTAAAAATGTAGATCTATAAAATACAAGAGAAAAAATTTTATCCCAGATATCATGAAGCTTGGAATTCAATTCTTTGCACATATGTAGCAGCAGCATGGTCAAATTACCACTCTTACACTGCTTTTTTGTGGTCCTATTGCTATTCAAAACCCTGTCCACCACTACCAGCTTTATGAATTTATCTAGACTATTGCAGGTACAAAAGTTTTCTATGAGGGCTGAGCCCTGGTGGCGTAGTGGTGGTGCGCGGGACTGCGGCCCACTGGGATGGAGGTTCGATTCCAGCTCCACGGAGCAAAGGCTGGTCCTCCTACACCCACCACCTGAGGGCAGTGATGCCCCCCCCCCCAAAAAAAAAGTTTTCTATGAAGAATAGGAGAAAATTGCTGAGTTACTTGGTCATTTAAGCACTAAGTCAAAGAGATATGACAATTAGGAAGCATCCTCATAGTTAAGAATAATTTGCTAGATTGTTTGATTTGTTGCACTGCTTATACTGCCCCCTCCAATTTGATAATGAGTACCATTCAGTACCATTCTGTCAATTGCCATTCTGTGACTCAGTGTGAACTTACAGGACACAGTAGAAGTGCTCTTATGAGTTTCAAAGAGCAGAAAACATTATGGAAGTAGAACGTCTCATGTTTCTTCTAATGGAGACAATTGATGGAAGGTATGCAGATAGATGATAGATGAATAGATGATAAATAGATAGATAGATGATAGACATGTAGGTAGATAAATATGAAACACTTGAAATAAAACTAGAGAAGCAATACAAGCTTATTGAAAATAAATGAAACAATATTTTGAAAACAAAGGAAATCTTCTGCCTATTAATAACTATGAAACATGATCATATCTATGTAGAATAAATAAGCTGAGTAATGCAAACTATAAAATATTTCAAAGTGAGGGAGTGGTTGTTCAGAGCTGCATTATTATGAGGCTATGATTATTTTATGATAGCCATATAGATGGGATTCCTTTGCATTTTAGCATAAATAGCAAGCATGCATTGTACAGACCTCTTTTTTTAAGACGGGTAATAAAAGTGGTGATTCAAAACCTTAAACAGCATTTTAGCTGTGTCTGTGGCTCATGAGGAACACTGAATCCCCGCCTGCCCACCAATCAACATGACAGAACTTTAAGACGCTTTTAAGGTTGTGTGTAATGAATAACAGATTGTAGCTTGTGGGTTTATGCGTGGTTTTAGAATCTTTTTGAAAGTTTTCTTTAAAACATGTAAATTGCCCTTAGAGTCTCTTTGCTTGACAACTACAAACAGGCCAACATGGCAGTACAAAATTCTCATAAAGTATGTTCTTTTCAAGATGAAGACAAGCTGCATAACCAGAGCAACGACAAGGAGAGATTCCATATCTCCCTTTGTATGCATTAACTTTTAAATATCCCGATTTAAAATGACCTGGATGAGGAAGTAAAGAAAAGAGCCAGAATGTTTCTTCAAAGCTATGCATTTAATTTTTTTTAACAAAGCAACCTTATCACCTTCAAAATACTCTCCATTACCCTTAATACATTTGTCAAATCTGCGATTCAATTCTTGAAAACGTTTTTAAACTCTTCTGTTTTATGACTGACAGCAACTCGCTCATTTTATTTTGTCATATCTTTTATGTCGTCTGGTTGTTTCTTTGCTCGTCGCTCTTCATGCACAGAAACAAAAGTAACTTGCACAGAGCAAAGTCAGGTGAGTAAGATGTGTGGGACAAGAGAGACGAGTTTTGTTTTTGTTTTTGTTTTTTTTGCCAAAAACATGCACACTGAGATGGCTGCATGAAGAGCAGCTTGTCTTACCAGCGAAGCCTGTCTCTCATCTCCCACAAACCAGGCCTCTTTTGTTGCACACTGTTATACTATCTTTTCAGAACCTCTAAATAGAAAGGTTGATTTAAAGTCTGACCTGGCGGGACGAACTTCAAATGCACTATTTGGTTCACAGAGAAAAAAAACAACCAAATGAACATCACCTTGATCTTTGATTTCACTTAACTACCTTTTTTGGACTTGGTGAAATTGGCATCCTTCATTGGCTTTATTCATGTTTACTTTTGGGGGTGTAAGAATAGCACCATGTCTCATCACCAGTAATGATCTTGAAAAAAAAATATGGGTCTCTTCCAAGCATCTCTTTAAAAGCAAGCCACGTATTCAGTCAGGCCCATTTTCCCAAGGCACAAATTTCACACTAGCCCTTCTCATTCCTAAATCTTCTCTATAAATCCAATGAACAGAGCTCCAAGATAATCAAGACCACTTCACCATCTCTTCAATGGTCTTTCATCGGTCTTCAATCACAAAGGCACACATTTTGTTGACATTTTGAGCTTCCTGTCTGGGAAGTTGATGGAAATTCAGAATGAGGTTTGCCATTATTTGATAGTTATCCTTTTGAAAATGAAAAACCACCCATACACTTAGGTTTTCCTCCTAGCTCTGTCCTTGTAAACTGTGGTCAGTATCACACCAGTTTCTGCGGCACATTTTTCTGAGCTGGAAACTGCATCACCTCACAAATTTCCCTTAGATTGGCTATCACAAAAATGAGATCTGAGTGAAACTGCTTTTTTGAAAAGATGCACTGTGACCAGAGAGAATATTTGCAGGTCATTCCACTGGGTGCACTAACTCAGAGCAAGTTGCTGGATGTTCATGTGCAGGAAAAGTATGTACTGCGAATGTTCAACAAAGAAGAGCTATTGCCAAGGGTCTGTGGGGGCACTCCCTCATATGTATGCCTCCATGTAAGTTGCTCTTCCCTAGTTGTTTTTATTTTAAAAACATGCAACCCCAGAACTAAAACAGCACAAAGAAGTTTTATCGCTATTGGCAGTAAAATGGTTAATCAATAAAATGTAACTTTAAGTAACCGAAATACTTTGAAGTTAGAAAAGTTATAAAAGCAATTGCTTAACCCACTATTGGACAGATCCACTGAACACTTATAATGCAAGAAAGCATTTCACTGTAAATAAATAAATTATAAGACAAGTTTCCTGCCTTATTCATAAGAGCACCCTAATTTTAGAAGAGCAAAAAAATTCAGTTGATGGTTTGAACTGTTGGTCTTTCAAGTAGTTTTCCAATTTTTAGCCCACAAAGTCACCAGGGCTCTGTGTTAATTGTAGGAAAGCAAAGCATTGGAGTTGAAAGGTAATTTTTACTATCTCAAATATAGTATGTACTATTAAAAATACTATTAAGAAAGATAGAAAGCAACGACTATTTCAGAAAAGGTAAGGGGTAACTTTAAATGGTAGTGAAAAGGCCTTTCAAAGAAAGAGTTTTGTGTGGAAAGGCCTTACTTAGTTAATGTAAGTGAGCAAGACTGACCAGAGCAGACTGAAAAACAGAATGGAAAATCACAAACACAGATTCCTCGATCCAGGAGAAAACCTATTCTCCTGCATATATATGTACATATGCATATATACATATACAGTTCTATTATATATAGCATGTGATTATAAACCTCTCTGCTAGCCTTCTAAGTTGCTAATTCGTTAAACATATAGCATCATTTTCACAAAAATAACATATACTGAGTTATCACTCAGAATGAACAAATAGGACGAACAAGATAGCTATAGATAATTAACAAGATGTGACACACTCAACATAAAAGTAATGTATAATTTTATACAAAATTCAAGAGAAACTAACTATACACAGCAATCCCTGTAACATATAGAAGTACTCATTTCCTAATTAATTATTTCATTGATGAATACTTTAACAGACTTTAAAATGGTAATTAAAAGCCAACTGTCATAGAGTTGATGACAATTTGATTCCTACACCCAGCAGCCCTGTAGGACAGAGAAGAACTCTCCCTGGGCGCTTTGATAATGGTTCATCTCTTCAGGAGTAGAAAATTCCATGCTGTTGAGCGGCTGATGCTTTTGAGCTGGCGGGCTTTGGGTTTGCAGCCCACAGCATAACCTACTGCACCATCAGGGATCTTAAACTTTTCATTCAAGCTCAGTACCACTAAGTCAATTATTACTCAGAACAACCCAACAGGAGAGAATAAAACTGCCTCTGTGGGCTTCCAAGACTGTAAAACTATAGGACTGGAAAGCCTCATTTTTCCCCAGAGGTGTGTCTGGTGGATTTGAACATCTGACCCTTGTGCATTGTTCATGTATCCCAACACAGTAAATTTCATTCTTGGAACTTAGACCAAGAATATAGTGGATAAATTAGAAAATTATCTGTGGTGTGCATTGTTTTAAAAACCAAAAAGAGAAGAATTTCTATGAGCAATATAATGCAATTGGGTTATCAAATTATGATAAATCTACATCAGAAATTATTTTAATATTATTAAATATGTCATTTTCCAAACTACTTACTCCTAACTTTCAATACCACAATATTAATCTTAAGTAGCAATCACATTGTAAAATTTTAAGCATATAACATAATAATTCTAATTTTTATTAAAACATCTAATTCAAGATTCATAACTGGAAATCATATAACTACATATAGAAAGAGATTTTACAGATTGGTAGAAGAAATAAGTATAATAAAATAAATGAAAAACATAAAAAGCAATTCTTAAACAGATTTCAAATGAAAGCTGAAGAACATTTTCTTAAAGCTTTAAATAAAGTATCGTATACAAGGGTATTCAGAAGTTTGAGGTATATTTAAGTTCCCTTTTTTGAAAGAGTCACCTTATTTTCATTAGGATAACCAAAACTTCATTTATAACATGATCTTAAAATGATCTACTCATAGTTATTTCAAAGAATAACATCCCACTGTGATTAGAATTTTCATTTTGCTTTAAATATGCTGTGGCAGTCATGTGCTTATGTTAATATCATGATTGAGATGTAGAGGTGGAATATATCTAGCCTGTTAATCTGGAGATAGCCATTGAGTAGCCAATGAGGCCTCCGTGTGGGCCTTGCTTTCTCCTGATACGTCTGGGGAATCTTGCGATATTTCCCTCATGAAGATGAGACGCTATCTTACCCAGTGGTTGGGAGTTAGTGTCAGAGACGATGAATCACGGACAAGATGTCTGTGGACAAGTGTCCTTGGACAAGTGTTCAAGAAGCTGAAGGAACCAGAGGAGAAGCCACACAGCTTTGCCCTGATGGAGCCAGACCTCTGAAGCTGGAGAGATCACATGGGGACCCCTGCCAGCGATGAGTTGCTTCTGCCATCACTGGATGCTGTTGATGGACCCTGCGCCCTGGAAGCGAGGAGCCATGGGGAGACCCCTTCCAGCACTGGCATTCTGCACCCACTGACCTGTGACTTTGTGAGTCAGAAGGAGACATTATAAACGGGTATCGGGCATATGGGCTAATAGTGGACTTAGGATTTTGAAAGGGACTGGGTTGGGATGCTTTCTCCTTATTCCATTCCTTTTGTATATAAACTCTTTCCTTATATCCATATGTGTGTCTATGAAATTTGTTCTTCTAGTCTACCCAGACTAACACATATGCCCAGACCCATCCATTAAAAAGTTAACAGGAACTGATAATATTTCTTTTAAGGGTAATACTTGATCAGTGGCCAAGTTAGTAACTTTTGCCTGTCATATTTCTTTTTAAAAATAGTTTTATTGGAAGGTAATCCACATATCACTCAAGAGTTTAATTGTATCAAGAAGAGTTGTACATCACTACCAGCGTCAATTTAAGAACATTTATTCTTTATAGCACTCTGTGTTATTAGCTTTTCATTTCCCTCCAAATTTTCCTGCCATGGCCCCAGGAAACCTACTAGACTAGAAAATCTCTATATAGATTCACCAATCCTGGATTTCATAAACAGAAAAGCAAACCAATTAAAAGAAAAAGAAAAACCTAGCGAAGTAAAACAGAAAAATTCCAATTAAAAAGAAATCAGAAAAATGCTAAAACCTAGAACAAATTTAAAATGGGTTAAGAATGAGATAAAATAAAGTGCTAAATTTTAATGTAACTGGTAGAGTAATTATGCATTGAACTGTGATCAAGATCAGCAGTTCAAAACCACCAACTGCTCTGTGGGGGATTACAGAAGTAAAAAGCCTCAGCTTTGCATACTCAGAAACCCCATATGAAGCTATATGAGTCAGAAACAAGCTGCTGACGTTGGATTTGAGTTTAATAACCACAATAATAATAAATCATGTCAAAAAAGAGGACTGAGAGAATGAAGTTGCTATAAGGAAATAAAAATTACATAATACAGTAAAAATCTCCAATCCGTAGGAGAAAAACACATGAACATTTCAGTTGCTTCATGTTTCAAAGTTGTTGGTTTTCTTTATTTATAAATAAAGGTAAATATTATTTTGAAACTCTTTTAAAAGAAAGAACCAGGGCCAATAGTTTTAAATGTATGAAATTTCTGTTATATGTAAAACAAAGTTAATGTTCCAACTCCAGGAAGCAGAGACTGCATGATCAGGTAGCAGATTTGGTGCCATGGAATGCAAGCATTTACTTACTTGTTGGACATTTTTGTTTCCAGGCTGAGAAAGTAGTCTTTTAATGTTCTGGATTTTTGTTTAGCTTTTTACACTGCATTGAGATGCCAAGAGAATGGGTGAATAGGGCAGATAGGATGAAGAATAAGTTGATATAATACATAGTAGTTGGAGATGTAAGGAAAGTAATAATACCATTGTGTGCATAATCATTTCTGAACCAATATGAATCACCCTCCAGGAAATTTCAGTAGTAGAAATTGAAAAGAAAACTTTTCAAAGGACAAAACATTTTCAATTGTGCAGATAGTAGAAAACATTCCATTCAGTTTCTGTGTTACTTCTATTTGATCTAATCTATACCCATTGGTTGAGGAAACTTGTGGACTTCAGATAACAAAAGCATGCCTAAATCAATGAAAATTATTGTATAAGAAAATCACAAATCAGTGCTCTGTGTTTAGAAGAGGAATGTTGGAAATAATGCTGACAAGCTAAGAAAATGCTTAAATATACCATATTGGTTCCAAAACTCATGATGAAAAAGAATTTAAAGATGCAAAGCAGGGACTATATGTGGCCATAGACCAAATAGAAATAGACCAGCGGAAGGAAGTTATTAAGTAGATAGCTCTATTCTGAGAAGTTTCGGTTAGATTTATTTTTTAACCATTGCTATTGGTCAGGTTCATTCTAGTGCTTTTCAGAATTAAATAAATCAAAGATAAGCCAACAGAAAATGTTTATTCATAGTGACGCAAATAAAGTTTACTCAGAAAAAACTTCTGACTCCTAAAATGACTAATCATAGGAGAATTTGTGTGTTCCTATGTGTCTACATTGGTTGGTTTCTTTGTTTTTAATATATTCAATACAAAATTTTTGCATTCCTTAAGGAGACACCATGTAAAATTGAATACTGTTAATGGCATTCATGAAATTCTATAAAAGTTCTTCAGGAAACAGAACAGAAGCAATAATATGTAAAAATCTATTATTAGCTTCCATGATTATGTTGACTTGCAAGTCCTAAGACTGCATAGGTAGGCCAGATTTTAAAAATACAGAAAGCAATTGATATTGCATAATTCAGTATGAAGTTTGTGGGAGCAGGCTAGGACACTGAAACTCACAAAGGATTTATATGCTATATTTTGGATGTAAACTTTTTTCCTCTCTAGGAAACTTCAGGTTTTGCTCCTAAAACTTTCCCTAGAATGAATGAAGTCCACCAGGACTGTCTAGTGCAAGATATGTCTTTAAATATTAGTCATACCAATAAAGAACCTTCATAACAATATCACATCAGTATTTAACTGGCTACCACTGCGTGGGCAAGATGACAGATAAAATTAGTGATGACAATAAGGTTTGTTGCTGGAGCAAGTTTATTCCTATTTCTACAATGAACATAATAGATATTTAAAACATATGTATTGAATGAATGGTGGCAATCAATTATAAATGGTTTATTAATATTAGACACTGAATTGAAGGTTTCTGTACTATTTCAAAGACCTGACGTAAGGAGGCTTTCTTAAGAAAAATTTTCACAAAGGAAATCCATAAATTGATCTACTCTATATCAGCTCATCTTTCATACATTCCTTTTAAAGGAGTCAGTAAATTCCTTTTAAAGAGTTAATAAAGACCAAGAGGGCAATAGGAATAAAACTAGATGATATGGCCTAGACTTGGGCTATGGGAAGCAAATAGATTCTATCATGCATCCCTTTCCTTGTGTTCTTTCCTCTATTTTTAGAAGGACTACACTTTCCACAGAACATATTTAGATATATGGGCACCTAAGATTATGAACTCTGTGCCAACCCTCTCAACAGGGTTCCAGGCACGTTGTTGTGATGTGCCATCAAATCACAGTGACCATATATGCAATAACTGGTATTGAAACAATAACTGGTCCTCAAGAATCTTCACAATTGTTTTCAGGTTTGAGTCCATTGTGGCAGCCCCTTGTCAATTCACCTTACAACAAAGATCTTCCTCTTTTTCACTGCCCCTTGACTTATCAAGCATGATGTCCTTCTCCAGTGGATGATCACTCCTAAAAACATGGCCCAAGTTTTTGTGATGAAATATTCCTACCCTTTCCTCAATGTGCTCTAAGGAGCACATTGGTGGTACTTCTTTCAAGACGGAATTTTTTGTTCTTTTGGTAACCCATAATACTTTCAATATTCTTTGTTAGTACCAAAATTCAAAAATGTCAATTCCTCTTGGGTTATAATTATTCAATGTCTACATTTTAAGACATTCAGGAAAACCAACCATGCACATGCACGCACTTTATTATGACAAGGTATCATTTTCTGTCCAAAATGTACTGTTGCCAATTATTCCATAAGGACATGTTGTCCAGGGATATTTACTTTTACTTGCTACTAATCCAGTTTGAGCATTTGGTTGTTCTGGACATTGAGTTGTAATAAATAGTAAAAGATGCAAGCCTTGATCTTCATGAGCAAGTGACCCAATTCCACCCCACTTTCAGCAAGCAAGGCTGGGTTATGCATATCAAAGGTTGTTAATAAACCTTTTTCAAGTCCTGATGCTGCATTATTCTTAAAATAACTCAGCTTAGCAAAAAACAAAAAATCTGTGTGGTAGCGCCCATAGCCACCAGAGGCAGTAATGCGCCCCCCCCCAAAAAAAGCAAAAAAAAAAACCCCCAAAAAACAAAAACAAATAATTCAGCTTTTCTGGTTATTTTCTCAGATTACAGATTGAAAAATATTGTAAGAGATACAACACACTCACACATACTTCCTGATCTTATATCTTGCAGTGTTTTCTCTTTCTGTTGGCACAAATGTGTCTTGATACATGTTCGAGTTCCCCATGAATACAGCAAAGTGTGCTGGAATTCTTATTCTTCTTAAAAGTTATCTGTAGCTTGTTATAATTCACAGAGTCTCATACCTTGCATTGTCAATGAAATAAAAGTAAACCTTCTTCTGGTTTTCTCTGATTTTAGCCAAGATCCATATGACATCAGCAAGATTATTTATTCATTGAAATAAATAGGAATTGTTCCAAGTTGTCTTCTAAATGGTGCATGAACCTTTTGCAACTGCCTGTCAGTGTACTGCTACAACTGCTGATGGACAATAATCTTCAGCAAAATTTTACTTATATGTGATATCAATAATATTGTTCTCTGAGCATTTTGCTGAGTCATTATTCTTTGGAATGGATGCAAATACTGATCTCTTCCATCAGTAGACCAAGTAGATCTATTACAAATTTCCATAGATGAGTAAGCCTTCCACTACTTTACCAGTTTGGTCAAACTTTACACTTGGAATTCAATCAATTCCTGTAGCCTTGATTAGCTAATAGTTTCAGTGTAACTTGAATTTCTTCATTCATTACCATTGGTTCTAGATGGCATGCTACCTCTTGAAATGGTAGAATATGAACTAGTTCTTTTTGGAAAAGTAGATGTGTATTCTTTTCATCTTCTTTGCATGTTTCTTGCATCATTCAATATTTTGCTGGAATATTATGGTATAATATTCCATAATTTCAATTGAGGTTTGAGTTTTTGTTTAATTCCTTCTGTTTGAGATGCACTAATTTTAAGAGATAGAAGATGATATGTGTTTAGATTCAATGTCTGGAGCTGTCAGACCAGAAAACTGGGAGGAAAGGTGAAAGGGTCAGGGAGGTGGAGTCCTGCAATTAGAATCAAGGTACTACTGTCTGTTCTCAACCCAGATTTTTTTTAGTTTCCACTCACAAAGCAATGCAAGAGCACACTAAATTTCTCTAGATTCTCTGTGTTGGGCTTGTGTATTCTTACTGAGCAGCTACCAGCATCCTAATTTAGCAGTGAGTATTGGTTTCCTCAGACTGATGCCCCAAAGGGGACATACTCCCAGACATGAGGAGAACCTCTGAAAGTTAGTCACAGAACCACACACTAGAGGCCCAAGCTATTAGTTTCTCTGTGCTCATAGTCTGGGGATTGGGTTGGCAGGTAGATATAGATTTGAAGCAATTAAAAAGACATAAGGAAATTTACCTGCAACACTCTCAGCAGATTCAGTTTTCCTTTTTTGTTGTTGTTCTATTTTTGAGTTTTTACTTTTGTTTTGTCTTTGCATTGTTCTCTCTTTTGTTTTTTCTGACTTAGAGAATAACCAAGCAGACCTCAAAAAAGAGGGAAAGCAGTTAAATAAGTCAATTAGAGAAAATGAAGAAAAGCTGAGAGCCATGTCTGATGCTACCAAGAGGAATAATATTATAATAATGGACCACCCCAACAAGACACAACAAAGAAGTCAACAGCAAAAATAGTGAGAGCGTTCTTAGAAGAAACCTTCCCAAGCTTAATAAATGAAAAGCAGGCAACAGTTCAGGACGCTGAAAGAACACCAGGCAGACAGAATCCCAAGAAGTACCAAGGCACATAATAGTTAAGTTATTCAACTATGAGGAAAAGGAGAATATCATAAAAGCAGCTAGGGAAAAACAAATAGTCACCTATAAAGGTACCCAAGCAAGATTATGCTCAGACCTATCAAAACACACAATGAAGAAGAGAAGGGAATGAAATAGAATATTCTAAAAATTGAAGGAAAATATAGCAAACCCAAGAATTCTATAGCTGACAGAATTATCTATTAAGATAGATGGAGAAGTAGGAGTCTTCCCAGAAAAGGGAAAACTCAAAGAACATATAAAAAGAAACCCAGTATTACAAAAAATCCTTTCCAACACAGTATGGACATAAGATCATCACTCACTGAGCACAAATAAGAAACACATAGAAAAACTTCACCCAATGGATGACAAAGAAAAAATGGCCCCCTATATAACATTAATTCAATAGTGGAAAGGAGACAAGAATGAAACACACACACAACAAAAAATACACAAAACAAACTGATAAGATAGGTAGATAGGAAAACACTCAACACAAAATGTTCAAGATGACATCACGGAGTCCAAAGATGGATGAAATAACACTGAATATTGATGGACTATACTCAGGCATTAAAAGGCAGAGGTTTTCAGTGGTTCAGAAAAATTATCAATCTGCTGCCCACAGGAGACATATCTCAAGCTTGTAGACAAAAACAGGTTGATAACTAAAGGCTGGACAAGCAAGTGGTAAGGCAAAAAAAAAGCAGGGGTAGCAATCTTAATCTCTGACAAAATTTATCTCAAGGTTTAAATCATAACATGTAGGGGCACTATATCAAGCTTAAAGAAATAGTAGAACAAGAAGTAGTAGACAATATGCACATGCCCAAGGAGAGACCCATGGAATTTGAAAATCAAACACTCCAAAAGATTAAAAAGAAATCAGACGGAACAATTATAGTAGGTGACTTTAATACACCACTATGAAAAAGATCACAGTGAAATAAGCTCATCAATGAAGCTAGAGAAGTAAACAGCATAATTAGACAACTTGACCTGATAGATATTTTTAGATCTTTCCACCCAAATGCAAACAAAGTCACATTCTCTTCAAGCCTATATAACACATAAACAAAGATTGACCACATGCTGGAATACGAGTCAAACTTGAGTAAATTCAAACACAGAGATTACTCAGATCTCTCTCTCTCTCTCTCTCTCTCTCTCTCTCTCTCTCTCTCTCTCTCTCTCTCTCTCTCTCTTTGATCACTGTGCCATAAGGCTGGAAATCATCAAAAAGACAACGAAGAAAACAAGTGCAAACAAGTGGAGAATGAATATCTCTCTATTGCAAATGGAGTAGGTATTTACCCAGATAAGAAAGGAAATCAGTAAGTTTTTAGAAACCAAAGAGAATGGGAATATGATCTACCAGATCATTAGGGATATATCAAAGGCATTTATAAGAGGAAGGCTGGTAGCAATGCATGCACACATGAAAAAGGAAGAGAGACTTGTGGTTTATTTGCTGGCACAGAACTTACACAAATTAGAGGAGAATCACCAGAACAAACCTACTAACTTCAAAAGAAAAGAAATAATAAAAATCTGAGCTGAGATACAGAAGAAGAAAAGCAAGAAAACAATAAGAAAATTAATGTAGCTAGAAGTTGGTTCTTTGAAAATATTAACAAAATTGACAAACCGCTGGCAGACTTAACCAAAGAAAGGGGGACAAAATTTCAATAGCAAGAATGAGGGATGAAAGAGGGGACATCACAACCGACCCAGTTGGAAAAACTGATTACCAACTTCATCGGGAGAGAGAAGAAATGCAGAATTAGCAGAGAACTTCTTAGGAAGTAGGACAAAGTGGGAGGACTTCCTCTACCAGACTTTAGCACGTTTTATATGACCACATTGGTCAAATCAGTGTGGTACTGGTATAACATCAGATATTCATATCAATAGAAGAGTGGAAGACCTAGAATTTAAGACATCAGCATATAGGCAATTGATTTTTGATAAGGGCCCAAATGGTACAAGTGGGTAGTGGATACCTTCTTCAATAAGTGATGCTGGAAAAAAAATAGATAGCTACCTGCAGAACAATGAAAAAAGACTGTTAAGTCACTCCATGCACAAGAATAAATCAAAATAGATCAAAGATCTTGAAGTATGAACCCAAACTATCAAGGCCATTAGTGAGGGAATTAGGACAAACTGGGATCCTTGGCACAGGAAATACATAGGCTATTGGAATTAGGGAAGAATACAAATACAGCACAATCACAGATTGATAAGTGTGATTTACTGAAGATAAATCACCAATAGCATAATAAGAGAGGGCACAGACTGGAAAAACATCTTTAGTAATAACATATTCGAAAAAGGTCTTACTATTAAAAATCTTCAATAGTTTGAAAGCTTACAATAAGAAAAAATGTCTAACTGCCCACAAAGGAGATGACCATGCAAAGGACGTACACAGAAGTTTCACAAGGGCAGAAATCTGATTGACCAATAAACATATGTGAAAATATTCCTGATCATTAGCCATAGAGAAACTCAAATTAAAACAACTATGAGACACCTTATAACACCATCTAAGATAACCCAATTTAAAAAAAAAATCAGAAATCAACAAGTGTTGGAGGGGTTGTGTGGAGATAGGAATGCTCATCCACTATTGGTGGAGCTTTAGGTATGTACAACCATTATGCAAATTGTGTTGACGATATCTAAAACAGATGGAGATTGAGTTAACATATGAACCAGCAATCCCCTTACTGGGCATATACCCAGGAAAGACAAGAAGCAAACCTTGGCCAGACATCTGAGCTTCAATATTCATCATGACACAGCTGCAAGGAGTTGGAACCAACCCAAATTTCCATCAATAGACAAATGGATCAAAAAACGGTCGTATATACTTCAGTGAAGCACTATGCATCCCTAAAATGAAGCAATGAACACATGAAGCATATTGCCTCATGGGAAGAACTGGAGGAAATCATCCTAACTGAAGTATGTCAAGCATTGAAGGACAAGTATAACATGAGTCCACCAAGGTAAGCATTAAAAAATGGGACATTGGGGAAAAGCTACTGTATACTTGTATCCCTGGGGTAAAGTCCAGGAACTAGGGCAGGAGCCAAAACTAAAGTAGCCAACTAAATAAGATGGGAGAAAGAAAGAGAGGGGGAAAAAATCCATGGATAAGAGGGATCGGGAACTAATGCACCCAAAAGGAGGGTATTGTTTATATCTTCACAGGAGAGGAAGACGGAAACCAGGCTTCAATATGATGAGTCAAGATGTGAATACAATATACCAGAAGGCAACAGGGAACCAATAGAATGATCTGCAGGGCTGGCCTCAATCCCAACTATGTAGTCAACTCCCCCACCACTGCCACATCTCAGAAGAATGTACTTCATAGTACAGCACTTCGGCTACAGCTTGGGGGAAGGGGCACATTGGATTAGAGCACAGAGGACAAATGCAAAGGAATGGAAAGAGAGGAGAGGGCATCTTGGTCCACCAAGCCCCAAGGATGTTGACACTGAGGGGGCAGCACAGGAGACACTGTTTGGGAAAAATTGCACTATTGCTGGGGTGAGGCAGGGAGAACAAGTAGCAGAGCAGCAGGGGGAGCAGAATGATGAAACCCCCGGGGGATGCCAAAAATAGACTTGGGTGACAGAGTGTGGCACCCAAGCAGACTCGACTGGAAAACACTCTTAAAGACTAACAAACAAACCTTGCACTAGGTATAGGCTTTTCCGTTTTTGTCAGTAGCTTTCTTCTTTATTTTTATTTTCTATTTGTTCTTTGCTGCTGTTGTTATTGTTTTGTTAGTTCTGACTTCTTTTTCTGTTTTATTTGATTTCGCCTGGTTTTTGCACTTATTAATGTATCTGCCTGGCTATCAAGATAAGATAGGTGTGGTAAATATTTCAGAGATGAAAAGAATGGGATCAATGATTCTGGGTGGAGGGAGAGTTACAGGAGAAAGGGAGATGGGGGAAAGGAAGGACAGGGGGCACTGTGTTAGTTGGAGTAGACTAGAGAAATGAATCCATAGACGTGCATATGTGTATAATGAAGAGGTTTATATACAAGAGGAAATAAACACTGAGAAAACATCTCAGCCAGGCCAGATCAAGTCCACAAGTCTGATGTTAGCCCATATGACCTACATCAGTCTATAAAGTTTTCTTCAGGCTCCTGAATCACATGTAATGACTCCAAATTCAGGGTGATCACAAGCCAGGTGGGTTGAATGTCTTTGGGTCCAGTGGTAGTGTAAGCATCTCAGCACTGGCAGAGGTCTCTCTGTGGCTTCTCTGGCTTCAGAGATCTGGTTGCATCCATGTGGCTTGTCTGGCTCAGGGCACTAGGGTAGTCCCATGTGGCTTGCCAGTTGAATGTCTTCCAGGGACTGAACAGAGAGAGAGTGTCTCCTGCCTCCAAGAAAGAATTATCACATTTCCCAGAATTCTCAGGAGAAGACCATGCCCCGACTTTGTAACAATGAGGAATTACTTAACTGGAATGAAGGCCAAATATGATGGCGGGACAAGAAGGAAGTAAAAATGAAATAGAGGAAAGAACCAGAAGACAAAGGACATTTATAGTGATCTAAATATAAGCATGTACATATGTAAATACATACATATTGAGAAAAGAATAGAATTATGTAATCATATCTATATGCTAAGAATTAAGTTTGCAGATGGACATTGGCTCTCAACTCAAGTACTCTCTTAACACAAGAACACTTTGTTCCAACATTCTTTCATTTTGTGATACTCACTTTCCAAAACAATCACATTGCTGAAGACAAAATGGGTACATAAGCAAATGTGATGAAGAAGCTGATAGTGCTGGCTATCAAAAGATATAGCATCTGGGGTCTCAAAGTCTAGAAGATGAAACAAGTAGTCATCTAGCTCAAAAGCAAAAAAGCCCACATGGAAAAAGCATACCAGCCAGTGTGATCCTGAGGTGCTGATAGGGTCAGGTATCAGGCGGCTACGACCCAGAATAAAACTATACCCAAGGTGAATGGGGGTATGCCTGGAGTGGAGACCCAATGTCCATCTTTGGACAATTGGATATCTCCTCACAACGGGGTCACAGGGAAGAGATGAGCCCGTGCTGTATTCATTGCAATATAGCAGCGATGAACACACAACTTTCTTCTAGATCTTCGGTGTTCCTCCCCCTACCCCGCCCCGCCCTCTCCCACTATCATGACCTCAATTTTACCTTACAAATTGGATTATGCAATGCTACAGATAAGATCCCACAACACAGGGAATGCAGGAGAGAGTACAGGTACCAGGAGGATTAGGGGAGGGTGGGGGGAGAAAGGAGAATTCAATCACAGGAATCAAACTAGAACCCTCTTCCAGGGGGACAAATAATGGAAAAGTGGGTGAAGGGCAAGGGAGAATAATGAAATAAATTATCTATAACTTATCAAGAGCTCATGAGGGAGGGAAGTGGAAGAGGGAGAGGGAAGAAAAGGAGAGTAGATATCAGGAGAAAGAGAATGTTTTGAAAATTATAATGGCAGCATTTATGCAAATGTACTTGCTTGACACACTGAATGAATGTATGGATTGTGATAAGAGATGTGAGAACCCCCAGGAAAAATATTAAACAGGCAAACAGAAAAGAACAGGGAAAAATATGTGCTATTTTCTTGTGATTTTCTTGCACATTTTTAAAATAATATTTTACTTTTAATCTTGAGCTGCCTTTGAAAATTTTCTATTTAGCTTTTAGGCAACCTCAATTATTCCACTGGTGTTAGCTACTTCCTCAGAGTAAGTCTCATAGTCTATTCGGACTCATACTTTTATCTTTTTTCTTTCTTTCTCCTTACCTTTTTCTTTCTTTCTTTACTTTTTTTGCCTGTTTAAATACTTTTACTGGGGGTTCTTACATCTCTTATCACAATCCATACATTCATTCAGTGTGTCAAGAAAACACATTTGCATATATGCTGCCATCATAATTTTCAAAGTTACATAAAGTTACATAATCATTTGTCAATTTGAGAATTAAGAGTGAGGGGGAGAGTGTAGACTGCCAACCAGGTCACAACTTGATAACCTCGTTTGGAGGCACGAAGGAGATAAATAGCTCCCTGAAACCAGGGCACACAATCATGAGCCGGATGGGGCTAACCTGATGAAGCAAAAGCCCTGGGAGCTGGAGAAGTCATGTGGAGAACCCTGCCAATGCTGAGATGGTTCTACCACCACTAGATCTACAAGACTTTCCACCCACTGACTTGTAATCCTCGTCTTTTCGGTATTATCTAATAGTTGTGTGATTCTAAACAGGAATTTATGGACTAGTATGGGACATGTGGGCCAAAATTGGAATGATGGACTTGATCTGGACTGAGCTGGGATATTTTTCTCAATATTCAATTGGTCTTGTATATAAAGCTCTTCTTACACACACATGAGTATCTACGGATTTGTTTCTCTAGTTAACCTGGAGTAACACATTATTGAATGATGTTCTTGATGTCTTCCCAAAGTTCATTAGGTCTTCTGCCATTAGTGTTCCATAAAAAATCTGTTCTTTGGTGATACTCAAAATTGAGATAGAATAGATGAAAGGTGACTTTTTGTTCTTATGGACTTGAAATATTTTCCTTAAGCTTCAACCAGAACTTACATTTGAGTAATTAATGTTCTGTTATGCAGTCATTTATGGTCAAGTTTTAGCTTCTTTGTCTTCTCTTCCCACAAATACACCCACTTTTATTTCTGTGAATTTTAATATAAGATATTGGTGCAAAACAATGCTCCAGGAATTGAGAGAACAGGATTCAGAATATTACAATAAATGGGTGCAACATTCATAGGACTAATTTCTCTATGCCAAAAGATCTGGAAGGCAGCAGCATGGCCAACTGATTTTAAGAAATTCGCTTGTTCCCATTCCAAGAAAGGCAATGTAACAGAACGCAGAAACCAGCATATACACAAGTAAGACTTGCTTAAAGTAGTTCAAAAAAGTTCTAATAGTATACAGATTAGAGTCTGCAGAAATTCAAGACAGGTTTAGAAATGAAGGTTATCAATGTTTGTGCCACATGGATCTTAGATAAAAGAAGAGAATATCAGAAAGATGTTTATCTGTGTTTCATTTAATAAGAAATGACATTTGACTGTGGTGATCATAACTAATCTGTCTACCATTGTAAAACAGAAGAATGGTAGAACTTAATTGTGCTTGCACAGAGCTTGCACATAGACTAAAAAGCAAGTGTTTAAACATAACAGCTGAATAGTGTATCATTTGAAATCAGAAAAAAAATGTGTCAGGATTGTATTATCCAGTGCATTTATTCAATCTATATGCTGCACCAATAGTCAGAGAAATAGAATATATGAGGAAAAGCACATTAGAATGAAGGGATCTTTTTAAAATCTTCAATATTATTGAAGATTGTTGAATTGCAAACTACTAAAAGACTTGAAACACTAAGAGAGAAAATAATTACCAGTTTCAGTGAGAATTACATCTCAACTTAAAAAAATATCCCTCATCACTAGACCAATAAGCATTATCAGGATAAACAGAGATGCAATTGAAAATATCAAGAACTTCAAGTGGATTGAATACACAAGCTGTGCCTATTGAAACAGCAGTCCGAAAGGCAATTGACAAATAATATTGGTCATTCTACTGCAAAACATATCTTTATATTGTTAAAGAGAAAAGATGACACTTTGAAGACTAAGTTTTGAGTTAGCTAAACCATGATATTTTCAATCACCTCATATCTATGAAGAAGCCTTGGTGGTACGATGGTTTTTTAACCAGAATGTCCAGTCCAAATCCACCAGCTTCTCTGTGGGAGAAAGATATCTCTCGTAGGGGTTATAGTCTTGGAAACCATAGGGGAAGTTCTCGCCTGTCCTACATGATTGCTATATTCAATGATGGTAATCTTGGAGCTTGAGCCATATCCATGGGAATGTCGAACAAAGACAAAGGAAGAACTGATGTCCTTGAATTGTGGTGTTGGTGAAAAATGTTGAATAAGCCATATACTAAATTAAAAGCCATCAAACTTTTCTCAGAAGTCAAAATGCTCCTTAGAAGTGAAGATTGTGAGATCGCATTTTACACTTACTTATTTTGGATATGTCATTTAGCAGGACCAATTTCTGGAGAAGCATACCAAGCTTGGTAAAGCAGTGGGCCAATGAAATCTAGGAGCACACTCTTGAAGATGAATCTACACACTAGCTAAAAAGTTACTTCATAGAATTGTGGGATAGAATTGTGGGAATGGTGCACAATTGAAAAATACCTCACTCTGCTATAGATCATGTAGCTATGCATCATATAACACTCAAATATATCAAACATCCAAAACATCCTCCATCAATCTCAGTCCTATATGCACACCCTTATTGTTGCTGTTTTTGTTGGTGGTAACATCAAGCAGGATGCAACATGTCACGATAGCGTGCACAGCAGAATATAACACTACTGGATCCTGTGACATTCTCACAATCATTGCTAGGTTTGAGGGCTTTTTGGCAGCCAATGTGTCAATTTATTTCACTGGCCCTATTCCTCCTTATAGGTCATGCAAAAAGAGGGGGACACGTGCAATGTTCATTGATGTTTCCAAATAGAGGAGTGAGAGAGGAGAAAGTGTACTTTAGGTGTTGTTACTAGGTATGCTCAAGTTAGTTCTGACTCATAGTGACCTTATCAATGGCGAAACGAAGTACTGTCAACCTCTCTGCCATCTTTGATGATGATGATGATGATGCTTCAATGCAATTAATTTAGGTTCTTCCTCTTTTTCCATGCTCCACCATTTTAATAAAAATGGGGTCCTACTCCAGGACTGAGTTCTTCTGATCATATGTTCAAAGGACATGAGATGAAGTCTCCCCATCCTTACTTCTTAGATACATTCTGTTTCTTCCTATGCAATTTTTTGTGTGTGTCCTGACAGTCCACAGTACCCTCAGCTTTCATATGCCTATGAGGCAACAGAGAACACCATGGGTTGGGTCAGGTACACATTAGTCCTCAAAGTCACATTCTTACTCTCACACTCTTTAAAGAGGTATTATGCAATGGATTTGCCCAATGTAATCAGCCATTTGATTTCTTGAGTGTCAGTGTAATTAACAATGATTGTGGATCTAAGCTGGATGAAATCACTGTCAATTTCAATCTTTTCTCCATTTATCATGATGCTATGTGTTAATCCTGTTGTGAGAATTTTGGTCTTATTTACATCGAGCTGTAATCGATATCAAAGACTGTAGTGCTTGATTTTCATTAGTAAATACCTCTAATTCCTCTCACTTTCAGCAGGGAAGGTGTTTTTTTCATCTGCATAACACAGAGTGTTAATACACCTTCTCCAATCCTAATGCCAAACACTTAGAACAACTTTGTAATAGCTAAGGTTTATTGTGTCAACCTTGCCAATGAACACATGGGATTAATTGAAAGACAGAGAGATAAATGGCTCAAGTAGCCTCGCTTTTCTGGTGTCTTGTTCTTTGATGGTCAGACCAGTTGAAGTTGCCTTAGCTAGTTCTCTGCCTTAGTTGACAAGGCCTACTTCCTGTAAGACCCCCCCCCCCCCCGAGGAGAAATAATATGGACTTACCCTGATGTAGCCCTGCGTGCTGGAGAAGCTGCATAGAGACCCCTGCCATGCTATGATGCTTACACACTCACTGATTCAATTTTCCTGCTGCATCTGGTGTCATTGCTTGTGCTTTGTGAATTTGAGGAGGACTTTATAAATCAATGTTGGACATATGGGCTAATGTTGAATTTATATGGTTGGACTGGACTGGGTTGGGATGCTTAAGGCTCTCATAAAATATGTGTGTTTATAAATTTTGTTTCTCTTATCTACCCAGATTAGAGCTATCCAGAATTGTCTACTCATTGTGGAACTAGGAGTGGGGTACTGGAGAAACAAATCATAAAACATGTAAAGGGGATAGTTATTTGACTTCTGCCTCATGGTAGTATTTATTCTTTGGCAAGACAGAAGTCAGATATGTCCATGCATTTTACTGGGTTGTTTCCTGGAAAGAACATGAGACTTTTAATTTTTGACTATTTTGGTTTTAGTCTTTAGTTATTTCTGTGTGCAATGACAAAAATGAACATTGTTGATGTATATTTTTAAATCGGGGTAGATATAGCCACTTGAATTTTTCAAAAACCATCATGCTTAAGAAAAATGGTTGACAGAAGCTTAAAATGTCTGACAGCCTGGATCTGGCTTAATGCTCTCAGAGACCTAACCCCATATTTTTTGTACAAATCAGATAGTTTAGATAAGGATTCAGATAAGCTAAATAAGGATTGAACTTGATTATTTTTTATAATTGAGTTTAGTATCTGATTATACTTTGTACTGATTTTTTTCTGCTTATGATTTATAGAAATTATTTTGGGAACTATAAAATAGAGAATTTGTAAACCCTCTTGCCTCGAGCCATTAATTTGATCTTCAGATGGTTTTAGAACATGCCTGCAGAGAAGGCTAAAAAGATATGCTCCACCCAGTGATTTGGATGTTTACATTCCAAGAGACTTTTGCCTAGAGGAATATTGACAGATTGAAGAAAATAACTCCTTCGATTTAAAATTTGAACTCAGAAGCTGGAAAAATTCTAGAACCAAGAAGAAAACTCCTCTTGAGAGCTGAATGTCAAAGAGAGCTGGTGGACTTGCTGAAATACTTGCAAGGTGACCACCTAGATCCACATGTTGATGTGGAAGTTCAAGAAAAGCAGCCATAAAGAGACCGGTTGAATCTGGCTACTGATACCATGAACCTGGTTTATAGGAACTAGAGGAGAAGACAAGAGTGGGTTGACTGGTCTAAAGTTCATGATCTAGCACGAGGGGGCTAGGCTTATTGAGTATTTGTGAAGAGTCCCTCTTCTAAAGGCAAGGTGATCAATGGGAACCTTGGGGAGGCTAAGTGAGGCAGCCGACATTGAGTTGAACAGAACCTGACCAGATGAAGAGAAGTTATTTGACCCTCTGAACTGGTGCATACTGCTGCAGACTTTATGGATGACCTGTCCTGACTTGACTTTGCTTATTGCTACATACTCACAAGGCTCCAAACTGAATGCTCTCTACATCAAAGAATACGATTGTCTCTTCAGAGCACTGTGTTGCTGGAAGTGGCTAGTATAGAAATTGGATACCCAAATTTGTGGGGATAAAGACATGAAATGATTGGCTTAAAAACTTTCATCTGTTGGGGAATATATTTAGAGGATTATATTATATCCATAGGATTATGGGATTAAGGTGTAGGTGTTACTTAATTGCAATTGTTAGGCATAGGATATAATTTGCTTTGTTCACTTATAAAATGCTATGTTTACATGAGAGTGGCACAGGTTGTTGTCAATTTGACACCTGCCCATAACTCTGGTCATATGTATAATTTTCAAACATACAATAATAATATCTGCACCTAATAGGATAAAACTAATAGTTTTTTATTTGTTTGTTTTTTGCATCAATCTGGCCAATGAACACAAGGAGATTCACTGAAGGACGCTTGGAAAGCCTTATGTTTTATATCTTGCTATCTGATGGTTGGACCAGTTGCAGCTGCCTTAGTTAGTTCACTGCCTCAGCTGCCAAGGCACACTTTCTGTTAGACATACCTGAAGGGAAGCCTCATGGACCTACCCTGATGCAATCCCAGGTGCTAGAGAAGATGCTTGGAGGCCCTTTCCAGTGCTGAGATGCTTACACACTTATTCGACTTTTCTCCTGCATTTGGTGTTATTGTGTCTGTTTTGTGAGTTTGAGGAGGACCTTATAAATCAATGTTGGAAATATGTGCTAACGGGTTTAAATTTACTGTGTTGGGAAGCTTAATATACAATTACTCTTTATATAAAACTCATGAAATATGAATGTTTATGAATTTTGTTTCTCTAGGCTACACAGACTAACAGAGACTTATATCATCTGTTCAGCTTGCAGATTGAGAAAAGATGGTGAAAGTTACAACACTGATGCACAACTCTATGCATTTCAAGCAACTCAGTATTCTTCTTTTCTGTATGAATAACTGGTTGTTGGCCCATGTATCGGTTTGCATAAAACATTGAAGTATTCTGGAATTCCATAACAGTTTGTTATTATACACATAGTTAAATATCTTGGCATACTAAACAAACAGTGAAAATCTTCTTGGTATTCTCTGCTTTCAATCAAGATCCATCTGATGTATATTACTGTTTGATATCATCTTCTGATCCACTTTTAATTTCTGGGAGCTCCCTGGGTATTGACTACTGTACCCATTGTTGAATGATCTTCAGTAATATTTTTCTTACATAATATTTTGTGATATTGTATCATAATTTCCACATTCTGTTATACTACCTTTCCTTCTTTCTTTGAAGTAGGTATAAGTATGGATCTTTTTCAGTCATTTGGCAAGGTAACTGTCTTCCAGATTTCTTGGCATAGGTATGCTTCTTCAACTTGTTGAAAAAATTCAATTGGCATTCTTTCAATTCCTGGAAACTTACTTTTTTGCTAATGTGTTCAGTGCAGCTTGTTCCTTGATTATATGCCACCACTTAAAGTGGTTAAATGCCAACAGGTTCTTTTTGGTAGAGTGATTGTTTTCCTTTCATTTAGTTTTGATGCTTCCTGAATCCTTTCATAGTATGTCAAGAGAATATAAATATTGCAACTTACAGCTTGATTTTTCCTCTGTTCTTTCAGTTTAAAATATGCTGACCATGTTCTTCTTTTTTGCTATTCAGACTCCAGGTTTTAATATTTCTTCATGATACTTTAATTTCTTCTTGAGTTGCCTTTTGCAATTCTCTCTTCAGCTCTTTTTTTTTCCCTCAGCATTTCTCCATTTGCTTTAACTGTTCTATGATCAAGGCCATGTTTCAGATTATCTTGTGACATCCACTTTGACCTTTTCTTTCTTTCCTGAATTTTTAATAATCACTTGCTGGCTTCACATCTGATTTTCCTGATGTCATTCCAAAGATCAGGAAGCCTTCTGTCACAAGTACTGAAGCCATCACATCTATTCTTAAGATGTTTTCAAATTCAAGTGGAATATACTCAAGGTTTATTTTTGTCTCATATGGTTTTGTTTCACTTTCTTCAGCATCAGTCTCAACTTAAATAGGAACAATTGATAGTCAGTTACACAGTCTTTCCTAGCCTTGTGTTGACAACAAATGTTGAGTTTCTCCATCACCTTTTCTGACAAAAGTAATAAATTTGATTTCTGTATATTCTGTGTGGCCAATCCCATAGATATGTCACTGTTCATATTACTGAAAAGATATTTGAGATTAAAGAAGCAGTGGTCTACAGAAATTCTCTTGTGATATTCACTTTAACTTCTTTCATCAAGACCATATTTTCCAATTAATATTCTTTCCTCTATGTGTCCAACTTTTGTATTCTAAACCTCAATAATTATCAATGAAATGTTAGTTTGAAAAATTTCAAACTAAAGATGATGTTAAAATGCTTCAATTTCTGCTCCACTAGTTTTAGCGGTGGGTGTATAAAGTTGAATAATAGTTGTATTAACTATCTCCTTGTATATATAGATATTGTCCTATCACTTTAAGACAGGACTTGGAATGTTCTTTTTGAAGATGAATTTGACACGTCCTCTTGGATTTATCATTCTTAGTTTAATACACCGTATGATTTTCTGATTCAAATGGACAATATTAGTTCACTTCAGGTTACTACTACCTATGATAAGAGAACATTATGTAATCAGTCTCATTTTTGACAACTTCAATATTTTCTGGTTTCGTGACTGCATACTTATATTATCAATAGATGTTTGTAGCCGTGTCTTTACATTTTGAGTGGGTGTCCCTTCAGCAAATGAAAGTCTTGAAGGTTTAACTCTAAGCCCTTAAAATTGATCCTACCTTTGAGAAGGCAACTTTTCTCAGTAAAATTTTGAGAGTCTTCCAAGCTGAGTAACAGATCACGCCGGCATATTTGACAATAAAGCAAGCTAATAATCATTGAGTGGATTCTGACTCACAGCAATCCCATAAACAGGAAAGCATTAATTAATTAATTAATTAATCGGGATTTAATACCAACATCATATCACCCCATCTTTCAGTTACATCAGCACAATTGTGTAATTGCTACCACAATCAGTTTCCAAACGTTCATTTTCTAGATTCACTTCTTGGCCTCATCTCCCCTTTACTCCACTCTGTACCTCCTTCCTCTCCCAATAGTTACTCTACTTGCTATCCACACAGCTTCATCAATATGGGGGCTCTTATACCAAAAAGTGGAAAAACAAGTAACTCAACGTCAAAAGGGTGTCTTCCAATGCCATAACACCTCTACAAGACACGCAAGCCAAAAATTAGAGAAAATCTTGGAAATCAGATTAGGTCCAGCCTATATTATAGGAGGCTCTACTGGTAACGTTTTAACTGTTCACGTCAGATTTCTGCCAATGGTCTTCTATATCTCTCTCTCCCAAGCATTCTGCTTAGTGAACACTGTCCTCCCATTCCTCGAATTGTGAGAGGAGTTTTCCAGAGGCTTATTTTTCCTGCAGCATCTCAAGTGCATTTTGGAACCCCACAGTCACCTATTGCCTTAGCATCCCGAATTCTCACAGTTCAGGCTCGGATACTGATCTTTCCTTCAGCTTTGGGTTATATGAATTCCAATCTTTCAGTGACAGATGATGGTGTGCTTCTTCCCTGTAGATTTAGCTGATATTTCACTTAGCTCTGTTTGAGAGCAGATGCTATTTTACCAGATAGCAGGGCAAATTTCAGCTCTTCACCACTTTTCACTCGCTATAGCACCCATATATTCTGTTCACTTCCTGAGAGCAAATATCAATCAGAGTCATGTGAAAGAACTAATTGTTTTTAAGTTAGAGCTAAGATCTAGTGTGAGTCCCAAACCCATTTCTAGATCAATGCCTCCTCACTCCCCTTTTACATTGTTATTTTTGGGGTCCTGCATATGCCATATCATTCCATAATTCACTCATGTCAAGCAGAACTGCACAATTGCTTCCAAAATCATTCTAAAACATACTTTTTCCATCTGGAATTCTTGGCATCACCTCCCTTCTATCTCCCCCAGCACCTCTCCATTCCCAATCTTATACCACTGGCCCTAGTAATCCTTCTTCTATTTGGTGTACCTATAGACTCACCAAACCTAGATTTCACTACTCTAAAACCAGAAAAGTCAATAATAACACAACAATCCAACTTCAAGAGGATGACCCCACCGGCATATCACCTCTGAGATATACCCTAATATGAAAAAGAATATTTATGACTAAATCAGAATATTCATCACAAAATTTCTGAAATAGTACACATCTTACCACAGCATACACAGCAGTGAAGTAGCAGAAGGTTGTTTCCCTTCCAAACCAATAGTACACCTATTGTGTTAGACAGGGTTCTCTAGAGAAACAAAACTAGGACACTAGTAGTTCTCTTTATATATTTATATAGATAGAAGGATATATAAGATAAGAAATAAACAGTTAACTAATCTAAAAAGCAGTACAAATGGCTTGATGCAACTCACTTGCATGAGACAGCGAGTAGACTGGCAGTTCTTTGAGTCTTGAGGGTTGCTGAGTAGTCCTCTGTAGAGCAATTCAGGCTATCCAGCCAAAAGCAGGAAACAGTAAAGCAGGTCACCAACAGTCAGCCAGATGACAGAGACCAACAGTCCCCAGCTCAAGAGATGCATATTCCAGGAGTGTGGAGAAGCACGGCTTGAAGGAACATCAACTCACAACAACACCGTCCACAATTAGGTGTCCCACGGGTAGTGTTGCTTGGAGGTAGAGGCACAGAACAAACAAGGCATCCTGCTAGTCCGAAGATCCAAAAGCAAGAGAGCAAGGGTGGGACTCTCAGAGACCTTCCTATCTCCATCCTGCAATTGATTCCGTGTGTTCATTGGCCATGCTGCCACAACAGACCTACCTATCTTCTTTGGCCATGGTGGCACAACAAGCCTACCCATCACACCTCTCTTGGTATAGCTAGCTGTCTTCTGCTTCCTCAGACACCATGTATTTTCCTATTTATGTCCCCAGGTTACAAGTATGTCTGATGTCGAGTACAGCTTTTAGCACATTACAGCACCAGATTCCCTAAAGCATCTACTCTTGTTAGTTGTCAATGAGCTGGTTACTCTTCAGATCACACTGTACATAACAAAACAGTGTCAGAAATTGCTGGTTTCAAAAATTTTATGTTTGAGCCCATTGCTGTAGCCACTGTGCAGTGCATTCAGAATCTTTTTCTGAAGTGGCAGAGGCTGAGGCCAGAGGCACCAGGGGCAGAATCCCAGGGTATATGTGGCTAAGAGGCTGAGGCCTGGACAGAAATATAATTCCTAGATGAGGAGAGGTGTTGTTTAGAACAAATGATATAGCTATTATATTCTTACTTTATATATATCCTGACTTGTGGTAACCTGTTATATACCATTATAAACCCCTTTCCTTGTGAGTATTGTGAATTATTAGTGATCATTTAAATGAGCAATCAAAGCCAGCATAGAAGAAGAGTGTTGTGGAAGAACCACTTAGTATCAGAATAAGTAAAGACCAAAGCAGAGCAATAGTTCGTCTTATCTCTACCTCATGACAAAAGGGAAGCTGCAGGAGGTAAGATATGACCTGTCAAGACATATAAACAAGCATGAATTATAGAAAAGAAGACATAGGAGTGAAAATTATAACTATCAATAACTGAACCATTTATGGATATATTTATTCACATATATAATAATTATGATTTTCAAGTTCCTTAGTGTCTAATATTTTCCAATGGTTATGTATTTGTTTTATTAATTGAAAAATATTAAGAAAACAATTCTACATTAGAAAAGATAGCAGAAAAGCAAATATAAAAGTTCAATGCCCATAATTACTGTAAGCAATGAAATTCTATTTAGTACTACATTTAGAGACATAACAACTTTAATTTTCGTCTGTAATTTTTAGTGTTCAATCTCTGTAATTGTTTATTCTCCCAGAAGAATTTCATCAACAATATGTCATTCAGTCAAATTTTAACTCTCCTTTGAATCCCAACTTCAGGAAAAACCAGTAATATTATTCCATAACTCTCAAAATGAACTAGGAGCATGAAAACCCAAGATTGATCTGTTTGTTTAAAGAGAGCTAATATGTCACACTTGGTTAATGTTGCTCAACTTCATCAATGACGAGAATGCTGGTTATGATGCATCTATTGCATTCACTTCACTGTTACAAAGTGACATGAGAAACATGGCCTTTACTATTCTCTTCAGAGTCTAACCAGGTTGCTTTAGACAAGCCATCTTTTCATCATTTATAGAGAAACCAAGAAACTTGATGCATTTTGACAAATTACTTAAGGCATTCCAGGCTAAAATAATGACTTATTCAGAAGAAAAAAGAAAAGGTGGCGGAATCGTAAGAGGAGAAACGGAAAGAGGGGGAAGAGAAAAGTCTAAGTACATTGCTCTGGGTGGTAGCACCCAAAACTACTCTATGGGGGTAACAATTGTTTTCTTCAAATTCTATCCTTTCCACCAAAATCATTTACCCCCTCCAACTTCCACACAATAGCCTCAATCAGAAAAAAGTAATTTGGTTAGACAGTCTGCATCATGTTTGTGAACTCAACTTGACTAATTGATACCAACCTAACTTTTGTACATCTGCTAGGAGCATGCTTGTTTCCCTCTCTGAAGTCAATGGCAAAAAATTATAGATCTATATTTAAGCATTTCCAGTTGTCCAAAGATATATTTAAATTGTCTTTCCCTTATTGCAGTGAATGGGAAACATTCAATGGTATACTATAAAATGGGGGATAATGTTTCTTCTTCTTTGTGTTTTATCATCATTCCTCATTAAAAATCCTGCTAAAGTGCTTCTGTTTTATCAAACCATTAGTTTACATGTGAATTTCCAGCCCTTTCATAAGTGAAGATTGGTATATCTAATGCAGGTGATCGTTTAGTACTGCAGTGGGTTTGCTTTCCTTACAAATCTTTGTTTGCTTCAGTATTTTTCCCAGCTTCTTCTTGCTTTTACTGAATAGAAATCTATTCAAACCACCATGAATATTTAGTAATTTTTGCCATTACAGAGGGAGAATTTAATAATAGTTGGTCATTACTCACTATGGAGAGTTCAATGATAAGGAACCATGGGGCATCCACATTTTCAATACTCATTAGGTAAGTGGCAAGATTGTCTCTCCAACTTTCATTGTAAAGACAAGATTTTAAACACAGATGTTAACACAGCATCAGTGTTCATACAGCAGCTTTGTCTTACATGAAGTAGTGTAGATCTACTAGTTTAATTCACTGATTTCTTATCATGTAATATTTTTCATTTATTGCTTCCTAGGCTAATTCCTCAACTATCCCCACTAGTTTGCTTTTTGAATTGCACTTTCTTATTGTTGGAAATCTTCTTTGCTCACTAATCCAAGCAATCCATATCTATTGCACGTCTATGAACCTTTAAATATTTGTCAAAATGCATAAATGATTTATATGAATTAAGATACCTCACAGCTCTTGGTGTCTCTCCCCTTGGTCTAGTACTAAGATCTAAATAGGGGAGTGATACTTTTCAACATAGTCACTTTTATGGATCATATTACTTGTGTTGTTAGTGGCACAGGAAACACTCCTTATCAAAATTTTCCAAGTCATGAACTTCTTTTTATTTTGCTCATTACACAGCATCGGAGAATTAAAGTGCATCTGAAAATACGGTGAGCAGAGCTGTTATCTCAGCACGCTTCCACTTGCATCTCTCAGCAGGTATTCAATTCTTGTCGCAAACAAAGGGAGACTTAAGTTTAGCCACGAATATATTTTTTTATTAAAAGTTACATATTCTCCTGTTGCAGTTGTGAGAAAGCTAAGACAATGTGCTCATTGCAAGAAGCCAATATATGGTTTAGAAGACAAAAAAGGGGAGAACAGACTAATGAAAAGAAAAGCATCATCACCATAAGGCCTGAGACTGTTTGCTCATGGAAACTCTGAAGAGAAGATCTCGTTACAATTAAAACAAATTGATAAGTGTTGTACATCCATTGTCAATCTTCATAATAGACAATTCACCTTCTGTACAGAATTTTTTACATTTGGAATTAAAAAAAATTTCGAAAGAACTGTTCAATGTTAATTTTTTTAAAAAATCCTTAAAATCCAAAATTGATTGTTTAGACAAATATAACAGAAATTGTATTGCTTACTTATGAATACCAAATTTCAGAACTAAGTTAAACACATACCTGGTTGCATAGTTTTATTTTTTCTTTCACATTTATGATATATATTGTCTTCATTTGTTTTTCATATGATTTCTTCTGGACTATCTTCCCATGTGGGGCCATTATATGAGGTGTAATAGATAATTTTCATTGTCCAATATTAATTATCTTAAATAATATTCATAAAATTTTTCTATATTAATATTTATTAATATTAATAATTTATAAATGGCTGATAGAAAGTAAGTGATAGTTCAAGAAGCACACTGTTGGTAAATAGTCCTATGTGAGGCAATTGATCAACATCCAAACCACCTGTGCCTAAGATTTCCTTGGCAGTTCATGACCATTTAACAAACTTTAGATATTCACTTACTATATTCAAATAGCAAAAAAAAATTAGAGGTTTTATTGTGTTGATAACCATAGACATATAATTCCATCGGGCTCTCATAATAAGGACCTTGAAAAACTGTTGTTAACTACTGTCAAGTTAGTTTCATCTCAGCGTCAGCCTATGTATAACAGGACCAAATGCTTAGCAGTCCTGCAAATCCAGCATTGTTATGTTTGAGCCTACTGTTATATCGATGCATTTTGTTGAGGGTCTGGCTTCGTTGGAATGCCTATGTACTTTATTGAACATGCTGTGCTTTCCCAGAATCTGGTCCTTCCTGGTAACATATCCCAAGTTGAAATCTTATCATCTTAGCTTCTAAAAAGCATTCTGTCTGCACTTCTTTTCAAACACAACTTTTTCATGAATGCATCAATATTTCCATGGTCTTCCTTACTCATAGTCTAGATTTCATATGCATATGATAAAAATGCGAAAAATGATTCCTTATAAATGGAAGACAATCTCCTGGTACCACAATGTTACCTTGATGATCTCCTTAATCTTTGATCAAAGCAATAGTAACACATAATGACACTATAGGATAGAATATAATTTCTCCATAATGCCTAAGCCTAATTTCTCTCTCCCTCTTTTTTTTTGTATTCTTCACATATTGACATGCACATAGGTTTCTCTCCTGGACTAGCTGACAGCTTTGAACAGATAATGTTTTGGTTATCAGCTGAGTTCTTGAAAAATGCACCACCAGGACTCATTGTGGTGAGGATAGATACCAGTAGAAAGATTTCATTGGGCTTTATCAATAACAACAAAGACAAAATTTTCACTAAACCCAGTGTGGGAACAGTTAAGGTCTAATCATTTCAGATACCTGGCTGAGTGCTGGTGGCATAGTGACTGTGTACAGGACTGCAGTCCACAGGGTTGACAGTACAAATCTAGCAGCAGCTCTCCAGGATCAAGGCTGGGCTTCCAACTCCCACCAGAGCAGTGATGCCACACACACAAAAAAATCAAATACTATACACTATCAGCTAAGGTACCAAATTTTACCACAAAACTGCACTAAAATGTGCTGAATCCATCCATTCATCCAGCGTATTAGCTATGTTTACATATATGCCACCATAATCATTTTCCAAAAATTCTATTCCTACGTGAGCCCCTGATATTATCCCCCCATTTCTTCCTGTGCCCCATATCTTGCATCATCTTCCACCACCCCTCACCTATTTTTCTGCTATTCATCTCCCTGGGAGAGGGTTCTAGTTTGATCCTATGATCTTTCCACCCCCTACCCCCCACCCCCCCACACAGACTTCCCTAATTCTCCTGGTATTTCTACTTTCCTTGTTGACCCTGAGGGGTCTATCTAACCTGGATTTCCTGTGTTGTAGGTTCTTATCTGTACAGAGTGCATGTTCTGATCTAATCTGATTTGTAGGGTTGAATTGAGGTCATGTAGGGTAGAATTGAGGTTATGCTAGTAAGAAGAAGGACGTACCAAAGAATTAGAGGAAGGTTGTGTTTCTTCAGCGCTATACTGCACCCTGACTGCCTCTTTTCTTCCCTGTGACCTCTCAAAGAGGGGATGCTCAATGTATGGACTGTGATAAGAGAGGTAAAAACCCCAAATAAAAGTCAGAAGAGAAAAGTGCTGAAAAACTTGACTTAAACAGAAGGACATAGAGTACTTGAGAGTCAGTGGGAAATTAAGTGGCTGACACAACTGCAAGGATAAATGTAGAATAGCTAGGATACTCATATTTCTATTTTATTCTCCTAAGGTTTAAAGAGCACTAAGAATTGTTATGTTGGTGGTAAGAACTTCAATATGTTGCACTATGCCCTGGCTTCCTTTTCTTATTATAATTCAGATATTATTAATTTTGTTAAAAATCATAGCATTCACTTGGCACATATTTGTATAGATAAAAAGCACTTGTCTGCCAGTTGATCAAACTTTTGTGTTGCTATGACTCCAAAAGCTATCTCACCAGTGTTTCAAAAGCTATCATTTCAAATGCCATAACGAATGAGTTTCAGTGGTGTATCCAACATGAATAAATACCTGAATAATAAATAAATAATAAATAAATGAATAGTAACTCATCTTCTTACGAGGTACTAGCCAAGGACAATTTTAGAGATAGAATTGAAACATTGTCATATATTTAAAAACCTCATAAGAAGGACAACATTCTCAGAGACAGTGCCAAAAGATAAGTCTTTAAGTAATTGAGAAGACATTCAAGATATGACTATAGAAGTGTGACTTTCACAAAAAGGATTTGACCATAATGACATGGAAGAGATAAAGAGATCTGGGCCTTCATTGACTGATGGCTGAAATCATTACAACTCATAATGAGAAGAAACAGTTGGAAACATCATTTAACAATTGGAACTTGGAAGGTACAAAGTACTAATGCAGGTGAACTAGAAGTCACCAAAAATAAAGTGGAAGGGAGAAAAAGCTACATTCTAAACATCAGTGAGCTAAAATAGACTGATATTGGTGATTTGGAATCAGAAAATTATATTATTTGCTATGATGGAAATGAAATAATCAAGAGGAAAATTATGTCATTATTAGTCAAAAAAGATATTCAAGATCTATATTGAAGAACAATACTGTATTAGTTTGGGTAGACTAGAGAAACAAATTCATAAACATGCACATGGATGTAAGGGAAAGATTTATATACAAAAGGAATGAAACATTGAGAAAGCCTCCCAATCCAGTCTAGTCTAAGGTCATAAGTCTGGTATTAGCCCCTATGTCTGATACCAGTCTATAAAGTCTCCTTCTGACTCACGAAGCACGTGCAATGACACCAGGAGAATCACAGGCCAATGGGTGCAGAGTCTTGTGGATCCAGTGGCAGTAGAAGCATCCCGCTAGCAGGGTGATCCCCATGGATCCTCATTTCCAGGGCTATGGTTCCATCAGCAGTATCTATTGACAGTAGAAGCATCTCAGCACTGGGAGGGGTCTCTCTGTGGCTTCTCCCACCCCAGAGGTCTGATTCCATCAGGGCAAGTCCATGTGGCTTCTCCTCTGGCTCCTCCAGGTTCCAGGACTCAGGATCTATCAGCATGCCACCATCTTGTCTTGTCAGTAGACAAACTTCACTCTCATCTCCACGGGAGAAAATATTGCGAGATTTCCCAGAATTCTTAGAGAAAACCATGCCCACAGAGAGGTCTCATGGACTATCCTCAGATTGATAGGCTAGACTCCACCTCAACACTCCCTATCATGAAATTGACCCAAGTACATGATGGCCACAAATACTGTTAGAGGATTATATCGCCAAACGATCCAATACAATTATTATTCAAATTAATGCACCAATCACAAATGCCAGTGATCAAAAATTGAAGAATTGTACCAAAGTCTTTAGTCAAAAATTGATCAAATACAGAATCAGGATGCCTTTACAGCTATTGTTGATTGGGGTGAGCAAAGAGGAAGGAACTCTAATTGGAAAATAAGGTCTTGGTAAAAGAAATGAAGCTGAAAATCACATGATAGAATTTTGTAAGAAGAACAATTTTTCATAAAAATACCTTTTTCCGGCTGAGCCCCGGTGGCTTAGTGGTTGAGTGCAGGACTGCCGCTTGGTAGTTCAAATCCAGCAGCAGCAAGGCTGGGTAGCTCCCACGGCCACCAGAGGGCAATGATGCCAAAAAATAACAAAACTTTTTTCAACAACACAAAAGTGGCTATCCACATGGACTTCTCCAGATGGAAAGCACACAATTAAAATAGACTACATGTCGGGATAAATAATGTGTATAGCCCAATGTAAGCAACTAAAATAAAGATAGGGACTGAATGTGAAACCGACCATTAGTTGTTTATATGTAAGTTAAAGTTGAAGTTGAATGAAATTATATCAAGTCCACAGAGCTCAAATATAATTTTGAGTATTTCCCACCTGAATTAAATGAGCATCTCAAAAATAGATGTGACACTGAACACTTAAGACAGAGGAATTGAGCTATAGGATAGCAACAGGAACATCATACAAGAAGAATTAAAACAGCCAATTAAAGAATGTTCAAGCTGAACCCTGGTGGCGTAAGTGGTTGAGTGTGGGACTGCGGCCCGCGGGCTTGGCGGTTCAAATCCAGCGGCAACTCTCAGGAGCGGTGCTGGGTAGCCCCCACGACCACCAGAGAGCAGTGAGGCCCCCCCAAAAACAAAAACAAACAAAAAATAAAGAATGTTCAGATCATTGTGGATGTCAGAGGGTACACTGAAATTTCCTCCAAATTGTAGTGCAGCTACAGCACATTGAAGAAAGTATGAAGTCAAATAGCTGAACACCAAATTTCCAAGATCAGTTGAGAAACAAAGTAAAATCCTATAATAAAATATGCAAAAATATAGTTAGAAAACCAAAATGGAAGAACATGCTTGGCATCTCTTAAACTGGGAAAATTAAAAAAATTCAAGTCTTGAACTTTATCATTGAAAGGTTCTATGAGCAAAAGATTGAAGGATGTAGGAAACCCCAGAAGAAAATGGAAAGAATACACAGAGTTTCACAACTCCAAGAAGCATCATTTGAATAAGAACCACTGTTACTGAAAAAGAAAAACAAGCTGTACTGAAAGCATTTGCCAAAATTGGGCTGCAAGAACTTACGGAATACCAATGGAAATGGTTCAACAAGCCGATGAAGCACGGAAAGCACTTGCCTCCCTAGTCCAGGAAATTTGGAAGAGAGCAATGTGGACAACTTATTGGAAGAGATCCATTTTTTATCCATTTCAAAGTAAGTTACCCAAGAGGATGTCCAAATTATAGAACAATAGCATTAATATCACCGAGAACATTCAAATTATAGAACCATAGCATGGATGTCACCTACAAGTAAAGCTTGTTGAACATGATACAACATCAGTTGCAGCAGTACTGAATTTCAGGTCGGATTCAGTAAAGGACATGGAAGAAGGGAAGTTATGGTTGATGCCAAATGAATTTTGATTGAAAGTACAGAATACCAGATATATGTTTATTAACTATAGTAAGATATTGGACTGTGTGGACTTTTAAAAACTATGAATAACCTTGAAAAGTTTGAGGAGCCCCCTGAATACTGTATTGTGTTCATGAGGAACCTGCACATGGTTTAAAAATGGGAAAGGTAAGTGCCAAGGTTGTTTTCTTTTACTATATTTGTTCGATCAATATTCTGAGTAAATAACCAGGGAAGCTGGATTATGTGAAGAAGTATGTGACACAGGAATCTGAGAAAGGTTTATTAACAATCTGAAATATGCAGATAACACCAACCTTCCTATGAAAGTGAAGAGAACCTGTAGAAATAATTGAGGAAGGTAAAGGATTACAGTCTTCAGTATGAATTAAAACTCTTTGAAGAAAATCAAAATCCCACTATTGTACCAGTAGATAGCATCATGACAAACCGTGTAAAACTGAAATTGTCAAAGATTTCATTTTCCTTGGATAAGTAATCAATTCTCATGGAAGCAGCAGTCCTACGATCAAAGGATTCATTGCACCAGGTAAATCTGCAGCTGAAACTTAAAGTGCTAAAATTCAAGGACAAGGATGTTACATTGAGGGCTAAAGTACACTTGAATCAACCCTGGACATTGGATAAAGAACACCAAAGAGAATGCATGTGTTTGAAATATAGAGCTGGTGATGAAGAGTGAAAGTTTTATGGACTGCCGAAAGAACCAGCAAATCGATCTTGGAAGAACAGCCAGAATGCCCTTTCCAGGTAACAATAAATGGTGCAACTTTGTCTCACATACTTTGCACCTGTTTTTAAGAGACACCAGTTACTGGAGAAGGATAAAGAACATTGTGCTTTGTAAATTTTAGGGGCAGCGGGAATAAGGAATTCCCTCAGGAAGATGGAGTGACACATCCACTGGGACAATGAACTCAAACATAAGAACAATTGTGAGGATGTTTGGAACTGAGCAATATTTCTTTCTTATGTGTATAGGGTCACTTTGAGTTGCAACGGACTCAACAGCATTTAACGACATGTGAGACAGAGGCTTTATCGTTTAAGTCACATCAAAGTCAGATGGTATGGTCTCTACTTCTTCCCATTGCAATTGAGGAAACAGATAGATTATCTAGCAGTTTTCCCAAGGTCTCTCAATTCCCAAGTGATAGATCAAGCATCCTAGCACCAGAGCCAAGAATATAAACCTCGATGCTGTACCGGTACAAAAATATTATATATCTGAATCTTTTAATGCATTTTAAAGTGATCCCATAAACAATGTTAGAGATTTTTTTATTTTATTTTTGTTCTTCTCAATGCATATTAATGACAAGTTGTTGCTGTAAAATACCCTTAAGCAGGTTCCAAGTGATAGAGCATCTATATACAACCAAACAAAAAATTGTCCAGGCCTTCTCTGTCCTCACAACTGCTAGTGTTACGCCATTGTTTCAGCCACTTTGCCACTCCATCATGTCCTGGGTCTTCCTTTTTTTTTTTTTTTTTTTGCTAACTCTGTACTATACCATGAAGAATGTTCTTTTCAGGGACTAGTCTCTCCTGATGACAGATCTAAACACCATGAAGTGAAATCTCACCATTCTTGTTTCTTTTTAATTTAATTTTAATATTATTATTTTAATCATTTTATTGGGGGTTCATACAACTCTTATCACAATCCAGTCATACATCCATTGCATGCCAAGTACATTTGTACATTTATTACCATCATCATTCTCAAAACATTTGCTATCTACTTAAGCATGTCCTATTAGCTCATTTTCCCCTCCCTCCTCATTCACTCCTCCCACATGAACACAAGATAATTTGCAAATTATTATTTTGTCTCATCGTATACTGTATGATGTCTCCCTTCACTCACATACCTGTTATCCATACCCCAGGGAAGAGGTTATATGTAGAATCTTATCATCTGTTCCCCCTTTCTGCAGCACCTTCCCTCCACCCTCCTGGTATCACCGCTCTTACTACTGGTCCTAAAGGGATCATCTGTTCTGGTTTCCCTATGTTCCGGGTTCCTATTTGTACCAGTGTACCTCCCTGGTCCAGCTGGATTTGTAGGTAGAATTCAGATCATGATAGTGGGGTGGGGAGGAAGCACTGAAGAAATGGAGAAAAGTTGCATGTTTTATCATTGCCACACTGCACCCTGACTGGCTATTCTCCTTCCCGTGATCATTCTGTAAGTGGATATCCCTTTAACTACAGATGGGCTTTGGATCCCCAATTTGTGCTTCCCCTCACTTACAAAATTATGGTATAATTTTTAGTTATTTGATGTTTGATCCCTGATCTAGCTCAGAAGCAACAAAGCCCACAAAGAAGAAGCATAGCAGCTTTTCTGATCATGAGGTGTCAAAGGGACTATTCTCATTTCTTAAGAGCATTCAGCTATCTTTATTTCAAAACAGATTTCTATCTTCTATCGTCAATGTTACTTTCAATATTCTTCACTAACTCCATAACCCCAATATATCATTTTTTCCTATGGTTGTCTTAATTCAATGTCTGGCTTTCACATCAACACGAGGTTATTAAAAATACCATTTGTTGGGGGAAGCACACATAGTCCTCAAAACAACACTTTTTGTTAAACACTCTAAGAATACTTTGTGCAACAGATTTGTCCAATGCAATAAGTCATTTGATTTCTCGAATGCTGCTTCCATGAGTGTTGATTATGAAACCAAGAAAAATGAAATCTTTGCCAACTTTTATTTTATGTACTTAACTCTGATATTTTCTTTAGATCTAGTTGGTTAAATTTTTGTTTTCTTCACACTGAGTTGCAATCCATACTGAAAACTGCATGCTTTGATATTTTGCCAGCAAGTGTTTAAAATTCTCCCAGATTTCAGGAGGCAAGTGTGTATCTTCCGTTTATTGCAGGTTATTAATGAGCCTCGCCTCAATCCTAATGACACGATCTTCTTAGCCTTATGTGAAGAAGACCTAAATTGAATAAATATCAATAACTGAAAACTTCACTAGAATAAACACATCAGCTAATGTAAGAACAGGAATAATAGGAAGACATTTTAATATTTAACTGTTTTTGTTTTCTTGCATTGGTAAAGGAATATGGATGCTTTATCAACAATATTGCAAAACTAAAAAAGGTTTTTAAAATATATGTGAATTTCCCAGAATTCTATAAACACACTACGATTTTACACCATCATCTATTGCTGCCATTACTATGTGCTGTCTCTGTATTTTCAACTCGTAACAATTCCATGTGACAGAGTTTAACTGGTTGGCTATATTTACTGGGCTTTCATCTTTGCAGACCTAGGTCACCAGAACTTTCTCCCACAGAAACTTTAAATGGGTTGTATAAATATTTTATAGCCAAATGACAGACAGCAAAATATGAAGTTGACATATAAAGTTAACATGAATGAACCCAAAAGAGGAGCTAATGCCAAGAGCTCAAGTAAAAAGAAAATGTTTTGGAAATGCTGATAGCAATATATGTACAAGGGTACTTAAAACTATTGAATAATGAATTGTTTTAAGATGTATAAGAGCCCCCAATAAAATGATTAATTAAAAGAAAAGACATACAACCAAATTAGATTTTTTTGCTGATACTAGATTGAATCATTTACTTTTGTAACTTGGCTTGCACCCAACTTATAACTCAGTTTTAGATTTATACATGTCAATCAAAAGTCAAGTTGGGTTAATCATTATCCTCTTCCATATATCAATTCATCTTAATTGCCATGGAGTTTCCCCCATTTTTTTCCTTTTCCTTTCTTCTTTGCATCCATGACACAGATAGAAGCATCACCTCTGCAGAAACTGGATTTACCCCAAATAGATCAATCCCTTGAAAAATGGCCTTTTCTAGTAAGATTGTCTTCTCACTTTTAATATCAACAAGTCATTTCATTTTGAAGAAATGGAAGGATATTAAATGAAGGTATATCAGTGTAATAAATAATTTTTAGTCACTTTCCATTCCTATGAAGATGTACTTGCTTCTGTAAAGGTCATCGTGAGAAGAAAAGTACTTTAACAACCACCTCTGGAATAGAAGGATATGCTTATTTGAGTAAAGATGCATTTATGACTGGGGGCAATTAATGTAAAAAAAGTCGGTCATATTTCCAGAAGCATGATGATGCAGAATGACATTGTATAAATAAGTGCCATGTTACATATTGGTGCTTGGTTATAATTATCAAAGAAAAGCATAGTCACTTAGAAAATCTGTTACCAGTCTTTGTAGGGTTGTATCACAAAACCTCACTGTAATACATACAGAGAGAACATAGACATCTAAAGCTATGTGCTTAGCTAATATAGATTTCACACAACTTAATATCTATAGATATTTTGACCATCTACTTCAACAAAATAAAAGGGATATACAAATGGTAGAGAACATCCTTAGGGAAACAAGAGATAAGGGGAAATTTGTGATATACTTATGTATGAAATACCTGAATAAACCAGCTTACATCAAAATTCCATTGGATTCAGACTCGCAGTAGCTGGCTTTGTGTTTAGGTAATTTGCCATAATCATGGTCTCTATTACTAGCTTTCAACTTGAGAGGGACACAATGATTTCTTGATGCACTAAAATTGATATACCTTCTCAAGTCAAACATACAAAACCAAACCAACTATAACACCAAATACATTGAATTAGGAATCAATATATGAGGTTGGCAATCGCTCAAGCCACAATCTTAATGTTATTATTTGCAGGGTGTTTTCATTTTCCCCACATATGAGCCAAAAAGGGGTGTGTTTTGACATCAATATAATTCTTTTTGGGAGGTGGCATCACTGCCTTCTGGTGGGAGTGGGAGGTTCAGTCTTGTTCCTGGAGAGCTGCTGCTGGATTTGAACCGCCAAGCTAGTGGGCCGCAGTCCCACACTCAACCACTACGCCACCAGGGCTCAGCCCAACTTCAATATAATTCTTATAGTCCGTTTAGTTCTAGTTTGCTTGAAATAAATGACTATAAAGAAGTGAACTTTGTATATTAGATACTCTCATTTGGGACTTAAATAAAAACACATATATAGGTGTTAAATGTGTTTCTGCTTATTTGATGCTGCGTCTCTGTCAATGTCCACATGTTGTGGTTTGTTGTCAGATGTTGTCGAGTTGGTTCCATGTCATGCCAGCCCTGGGCTATGTACAACATTATGAAATAGTGCCCAGTCCTCCCCCACCCTCACAATTATTCTTGTGTTTGAGCCAATTGCCCTGGTCAATTCATTTTGTTGACGACGGCTTTTCTCCTTTTTGTTGCTCATATACTTTACTAAGCATTTACCAACTAATTCTCCAGGGATTGGTTTCTCCTGAAAACATGCCCAAAGAATGTAAGATGAAATCTCATCATCCTTGCCTCCAAATAGAAGTCTGGCTTTTTCATTTGTTGTTTAGAAAGTGCATGATGTTGTCAACATTCTTCACCAGCATAATAATTCAAATGAATAATTTGAATGTGGCTATAGTATTGCAAACAATATGTGCACAGAGGTGGGTAAAATTTATTGCATTTTAAAATTTTAGTTTCAATTTTATTAGTAATGGCTCCTTAGATACATAAATTAATATGAAATAGAAAATATTCATTCACCCATCATTTTACAAATGCTAGATAATGCTAATTTTTTATCAAATATTCATTGTTCAGATTCCAAAATTCATGCTAATTTTACAACACCTCAGTATAACTTATCTGAATGAAGAACAAAATAATAAATAGTTGCCTTCATCCCTTCAAGAAGATATAATAGACTAACTGAAACACTTGTATTTAATTTGAATGCTTCTGTATGTTAATCAAATCAAAGATGTAGCAGTGGACAGATATTCATCAAAAGATAATGCCAACTTGCTTGTGAACATATTGCAATTTGTTTCTTTCTGTCATTTACTGATTTTAATCCAAACAAAGGGGATATAGTAATATTTGGGGGACAGTCTACCACTGTTCCTAAAAAGTATTGAAGAAGAGGAATACATCAGTTATAGGTAATGAGTTTGGGGGATTGCTAGCTCATAAAAGCTTATGAATTTATCTTGAGAAGCAGTGTGAGAGGTCAGCTTGTGTCTTTCAATTTATAATGAGACTGGCAACTAAGTTATCTAAATTGATGGTATCTTATCCTATTTTAAATGACCTTGAGTCAAGTTTATTCATTCTCTCTTTTTTTGATAATCCAATATAATAAAAACTAGTCATAACTAGAGCGGCATAAATTCAACTTTTTTTCAGCAATAAAAAAGATAAAATCATAGCCATATAGAAGACAAAATGGAAATTTTCTGTAGTACTCAATTTTAGAAAATAACTTTGATACACTTTGAAATATCTGCAAGATACCATTTTTACTAGTGATAAACATAACTAAGATTACATATGTTCGAATCTTCAGTATAATTCATAAATTCTTCCTTTTTCTTTACCTGTAGAGAATGGAGAGGACTGTCCCAATGCCTAGCATCATCGTATCTTTCCCAAACCTGCAGTATACATTATACAATATTCTAAAGGAAAGATATAATGTATTTGAAAATTATATTTCTACTTGATCAGTCTACTAATAGTAAAGATATTAGAGAAGGTCATGTTAATAACTATAAAATTGATCTATTCTTTCCACCAGCAAGGTTAGTAAATTTATAGCGGAAAGTTTTTAGATTTCAAATTAAAGAGCAGTATCAATGATATTTTATTCTAAATTTTATTACATCCCTATTTTTTAAAAGCCACTTAATTCTTTCCTTGCACTGTCTCTTCACCTAGGTTTTAAGTACTGTAAAAATTCACAGTATACCTATTTCTTTTACTTTCCACACCTGATTATTTCAAAGATTCATGTCATTCTAATCTTGAGCCTCCTTACATAAAATGTTTCATATAATTTTGTGAGTAGGGCTGAGCCCTGTTGGCGTAAGTGGTTGAGTGCAGGACTGCGGCCCACGGGCTTGGCGGTACAAATACAGCGGCGGCTGTCAGGAGCAGCACGGGGTAGCTCCCATGGCCACCAGAGGCAGTGATGCCCCCTATGTCCCCCCCAAAAAATCCAGTTTTGTGAGTATAAGTATTTACTGAACCAAAATGAAAGTATTAAACAAATTCACAAATGGGCGGGTTAATTAATTGTAGGAAATGCATGTACATTATTACTACTTTTCTAATTTGGTTTACCCTGTTACAAGTCTCTTGTGTTTCCAATTGTTAATATAAGCTATCAGTGAAATATCCTTTTAGACTGACATCACTAACCTATTAAAATGAAAGAATTATCAAACCTCAATCTCAAAATAATTCTAGAAACTATATTTCAGATTGCTAGTGAATCAGCACAATCATACTTTTTTCCTTTTTTGTGGTAAGAAATGTATATAAGTATCTATTTAGTTAACTGTGTGTCTGTGTATAAATAGGTATATGTATAAGTTCTGTGTATGTAGATGCATATATACAATAGATTTTACTGCTTTGGCTGGGTGTCAAGAATATGAAATAACTTCCACATTGAAACAGAAAGTATATTAAAGTTAGATTTTCACACCTTTTTTGGACTCGGACATTATGCATATACTCTTTATGTCACAGCCTATATCAACAATATTCATCAAAGGATAATGGCAACTTGCTTATGACCATATTGCAATTTGTTTCTCTGTGTCATTTATTGATTACTTGAAACAGAATGTATATTAGAGCTATATTTTCAAACCTTTTTTGGACATTATACATTATACATATACATATACTATTTATGTCACAGCCTCCATCAACAATGGGTCTTAGGATCTCAGTGCTCCAGGAAATCAAAAATAAATTAGCCACAATAAAAGAAACCATGCAGCTAATTTTTGTACAAATGAAAGAAGTGGCGGTACCCTACTGATCACAGTTATAGACTCATCAATTGTGGCATTTGAGAAGCAACAATGCATGCTCCAAGATGGAGGTGATGGAAAAATAAGACGGTGATGTCAGCGGCAGCAACACGTAGTCTTCACAGTATCACAGTGAGGAAGGAGGCATGCCTGTGGCTGTGTGCTTTCCCTGTATCCAAATCCAAATCCAAATTGGAAATCTCAGTGAAAAAAAATTAAGATATATATTTTAACTAATCAATTTTTTTTACTTCAAAATATCCATGGAACATAGAATTGAAAGATAATGCAACACAAATTTCTGAAACATGCACATATATTTGCTACTTAAGATTAGGGAAGTAGAAAGAAAGTCTGTTTAATGCTCTTTCAAAAGCAAATAAGATTTTTGGGGGGCCATCACTGCCCGCTGGTGGTGGGAGTAGGAGGTCCAGTCTTTGCTCCTGCGGAGCTGGAATTGAACCTCCATCCCAGTGGACCTCAGTCCCATGCACAACCACTATACCACCGGGGCTCAGCCCAGCAAATAAGATTTAAAATCCTTTAGTATTAAATTTCACAATAGACCAAAAGAGTAAATACCTATATGCCAAATTTCCCATTTTTCCAGTCTCAACTTCAGAATGTAACTATGAGAAAAAGAAAAAGTAGCAAATGATTGGAAAAATTTACTAATTTATATAATGGTGAAATTTATTTTAAGTACTTCAACATTCATGCATATATTTTAGAATAGCTAAACTACTTAATATCCCCTGACATTAAAAAATACAATTGAATTAATAACTACTCATGAGCATCCTATGTGCATCCAGTAGAATCTGCATGCTATTTTCAATAATTAAAAATTTGGAAATAAGTCACCAGGTCACATAGCATTTTCTTTTGTGGCTCATAAATTTTCTTATAGCTATGTGTCCTTATCTTAATTTTTCATTCTTGCTAATTCAAACATACCATTTCATATAACCACAGGAAATAATACAAATTTTTCGTTTAACTGTTGTGGTAATTAGATGTTATGTCAACTTGAATTTGTATGAAATTGTAGGGATGGAGTCCAATCTGTCAATCAGGAAGACAATTGATGATGCCTATTGGAAATTACAGCCCTTTTATAAGAGAGACATTGGGGATCCCTCCATTCTCTCTCTGCCCATTCCCCCTTTCTCCTTGCTGGGACCCTATGCCTCCTTCCAGGGGCAAACCAAGTGGCCTGTCCAACCCTGGGAGTTCTCAATGCCCAGCCATGTTTCTACATACTTTGGATGCGCTGGACTCTGTACCGACCAACTTTTGATATTCCTGTTTCCCTCTTTACTTCCCTCTTTACTTCTCTGCATCATCAGCCTGCAGTTACATGAGTCTGAAGAGGGCTCTAGCTAGCATCAGACCCTTGGTCTTAGGTTGGACTGGACTGGGATGTCTTCTTGATAGAAAACACTTTCCTCCACATATATGACTGTCACTGTTTGTCTTGACAACACAGCCTAATGCAACCATTGTACGTCAAAATATATATAGCGAGGCTTCACTGGGTTTATCACACTAAAGCCACATAAAATAATGAATAAGGAAGCTGTCTCTATAGCTTTCCTACAGATGAAGAGGCAGGCAAAAATGAGGGTTCACAAGCAGTAAACTCAAAGAAAGATGGAAGATGGTTTTGTCAATTACAAGACTTCCTTCCAGCTTTCTTCCAGCTTATGTTCAAGTTGCTATATTGCCACGTCAGCATTATAGAAATTCACCTGTATTTATTAATGGAGAGTCAAAGGGATTTCTGGTTAATGGCATATCTGTAATGGAATTTTGTTAAAGGTAGGGAAGAATATGCTCCTATCATGATTTCTTTTCATGATAATGATCTCCAGTTCCTATTCACGACATTTTTTTGATTCATGAATCCTTAATTTAAAATTTAGCATTCTTCCACAAGGTTTCATTTAACCGAAGGACTTTAAGAGACTTCCTTGTCACCTCTCAATTAACACAAGGGGATTTTTAAATTATTCAAACAAATAAATAGCAAAAGACATATTTTATCTAAGTACACATGCTGATCACAAAATCTTGCAAAACAGATCCAATAGAACAAAATCTAGCAGTAAGCTTTTTCGGCAAGAAAAGTGCCGTTTCCTTGTGTTCGTTCCAGCAGTTTCATTCCGTTAGCAGGCTTCCCCATCTCCAACAGATTGCCAGATGCCTATGACAATATTTCTGTGTGTACACATTAAGCAAGATTGTTGTTGTTATGCTTTATTTTTCATTTATGTTAATAAGCCAGAATCTATAGAGTGGAGAATGGGAAATTTTCCATCCTGATGGATAAATAACATCTGTGGAAATTTTAAACATTCAAATTGTGTCTGTCTTGAACAGCATGAGCCACCAAATTTTAATGACAGACATACAAACACATTCATCCAGAACTACCTGACTGGATTAAAAATTCCTATCCTATTAAAATAATATGTGATGCTCCTTGTGTAGCCATAATTGGTATTGATGTGGGAGATGAAGTATCAGCGTAATATTCCACGATTAGTTGTGCAGATCTACTCAGTCCCCTTCATCTGCTCAGTGCTGTGAATAGATGCACTGAGTTAAATCTCAAAAAGCCATTCAGATGGAATTCAGGCATTATTCTTTAATCATTATTAAAACTGAAGTCTATAGTGGCAGGGGGAACGAGAGAATGAAAGCAAAGCTGAACTAATCACACTCTTCTTTCAGTATCTCACGGAGTCTTAATTTAAGAATTCTTTCTTCCTAGCAGGTCTGCTCCTCTACTCCCCTTACTTCTTAAACGGAAGAGCTGCCTTAATGGCATGGGTCATACAGAGTACTTATTTTCTCTTTGTTTATTTCTTACTAATTCCACCAATTATCCTCGTGCTAGAGCTTCATTTCAGCCCAGTGTATAATACAAATTGCACTGTTTACTTTCACATTAGAATGTACTTTCACTAATAAATTAGGGGGGTGAAGAAGACGAAAGCAGAAGAAAGACTGTTCGCTTTCCAACAAAATTATTCCTTGGAATTAAAGTATGCAATAGGGCTGCTTGGATCAACAACGATAATGACACTAGATTTTATATCTGAGGGAAGACAAAAATATACTTTGAAAAATGTATTTTAGACTCCCGTAATGTTGTATTCTTCCTACGTAAGAATGTACCAGTTAGCAAGAAAAAGAATCTCTCAAAGAGTTATAAAATAAAGGTTTAATTTATAAAGTAATTAAAGAAATATAAGCATTGTACTGAATATGAGACCACTACTTTCTTCCATACTCATAACTAGGCAAGAAACTTTTCTTTTACCAATAATAGAAAAGATTTACATGGAGTATCACACAGACTTAACCATTATTTTTCACTCCAGTATGACAAATAATAATGATATCTTTGTATGTGTTATCTAATTCAGCTCAATTCCTCTGTGATAGTATATTTTTTCATCTAATTCTTTGTTAAGTATAGGAGTTATTTTTATCTATGTTATTGCTGTTGTTATGTGAATTTGAGTTGAATTCTGACACATATAATTGAATAAAATGCATCCTGGTCTTGTACCATCCCAACAACCAGTTGTTGATTCAACAGGATTTTTCATGGACTGCTTTCCAGACATTTATTTCTAAATTTTTATTCCTCATCTGCCCTAATGTAGAAACAAAATCCTGTGTGTACACATTAAGCAAGATTGTTGTTGCTATTCAGCCTCACAGCAATACTCAAGTGTCTATTGAAAGAAGGTGAACATGCAGTTCCATGGCTGGAGATGAAATCCAGGTTGTCGACAGAGAAGGAGAGAATTCTAATAGTCAACCACCATTCCTCCTATTATATGATTATTAAAACAAACAAACAAAGCCTTGTCAATAAGTCATTCAGATTCATAGTGACCCTATATAAAGTATTCCCAAGAGTACGGATCTTTACAAGAGCAAACAAATGAACTTGCTCCTTTAACAGGGATGCTGGGTTTGAAACCATGACCTTGAGGTTGGCATAGAATTCTTTTCCTGTTGGATTACAATCTCAGTTCCATTCTAGTTCACCTTCTCAATCATTAGGTTAATAATTTTAAAGGACATTATTATGCCTGTGTTACTAAAAATATATTTTTTGCATCATCAAGCTGCATACCTGGAAAATAATAAGTTTATATTACATGTTTTAATTTTAAAAATATATATGAAAAATAACTCAGAAAGGATCAGATAGACAATCAGAAAGGTCCCTGAAATCAAAACCAGAACCAGAGACATAAGCCTAACTGAACTGGAAACCCTCGATGTTTCTGTGGAAGCTGAGTGGTTTTCTGCCCACAACAGTCTTTGCTCTGGTCAGTGACAAAGATTACATTTAATGCTATGTACAATGCAAGAAATTATAAAAACATTTCCATTTTAGTTGTTTTTCAATCTCAGAGAGAAATACAGAGATTACTTTATTTAAAAGTGACAAAGATAAGGCAGTTTGAGGAATACTATGACCAAAAAATGATTATGTGAATGTGATAATTTATATCACTATCTTTTTTTAAACACACTCTCAAGATACTTGCAAGCATGCTTTGAATATAATTTCCACATAATCTAAATTCTTCTAAGAGGAGATGAATATTCATCAACAATTAGAATTTCCAAGGATGACTAGCTTGCTGTGTATCTCTTAGAAGTGCACTTAAAAAAAAGGAGCATTATCATCTATCATTATTGATTTTGCCCCAAATGTGAATTTTGATCTGTCTAAAAGGCTTTTGCTCTGAGACTGAGAGCATTGTACATTTCTCCCATATCAGTCCGAAGAGCCCTGGACTGAGGCAGACTGCCCTTAATTACTCACAGGTCTGTAAACAAACTCCCACAGGTATGACTGATTTTCTTTCCATCTTTCAGACTACTGGAATTAGTCCAAATTCTAAAAGTTTATATCTAGTCACTTACTAAAACAATGCTGTGTGCATTTTAAAATTGCCTCATTGATTGAAGAGTATACTATTAAACTGTTTTTCACATATTCTGCAGCTGTGCTTTCATGATTCTTTGTTCAGGAAGGAAAACGCCTTCTGAGAAATTAATTGATACAAGCCAGAACTCGTTGGCCATTTTAAGCACTTATCTTTCATTGTCTATAAGCTCCACTTAGTGAATGAGTAGTTCTATTAGCCTCAAACCTTAGCAATTCAGACTGTGAATACCACATGCATTTTCTTATCTTGTAATACCTACTTGAAAATGAATGGATGCTAAATTTTGTTTTGCCTAGGAATTAAATGTTAATTGGCTTGCTTCCTTGATGCAGATCCCAGCCAAGATTTTAATATGACTAATTCAAAAGAGTTAGCCCATGTTGTTGATATCTACATTCCTGAAACACAGGAAGAATGCAGAGTAGTTTTCTACCTTGAAATGAGATCTAATATCATGCCTAATTTGAACAATACAATTTTATATGTTGATTAGAGTGCACAATCCAGTGCAATAGGGTCTACTGATATTTTTAGAAAAAAAAGTTAGGCTAGTAACATAAAAACAATGAAAAAATGTCCATATGTGTGGCGGTCATTTATTTGTTACACCAATTTCATGATTGAGATGTAGGGGTGGAGTTCAGCCTATTAATCTGAAGATAATCATTAAGCAACCAATGAGACCTGCGTGTGGGCATGGTTTTCTCCTGAGACCCTGGGAAATCTTGTGATATTTTCCTTGTGGAGAAGAGAAGGCAGGTGTCAGCCTCTGAGGTGAAAAACTACAAACAGGACAAGATGGTAGTGTCCAAGGAGCTGGAGGAGTGGAAGAAGAAGCCACACTGCCTTGTCCTGATGGAACTGGACCTCTGGAGCTGGAGAAGCCACATGGAAACCCCTGCTAGCACTGAGTTGCTTCCACCACCACTGGATGCTGTTGATGGACCTTGAACCCTGAAAGTAAGGAGCCATGGGGAGACCCTTGCCAGCGCCAGGATTCTGCACCCACTGACCTGTGACTTCATGAGTGAGAAGGAGACTTTGTAAACTATTATCGGTCATATGGGCTAATATCAGACTTAGGACATTGAACTGGACTGGGTTGGAATGCTTTCTCAACATCCCATTCCTTTTGTATATAAACCTTACACTTATATCCATATGTGTGTTTATGAATTTGTTTCTCTAGTCTACCCAGACTAACACACTATGAAAACCATCTGATGACAGATAAACCCCTCAAGACCAATAATGAGAATAACAATACCAGGAGGGGAAGGGGAAACTTAGGGAGAAAGGGAGAACAGATCACAATGATCCAAATATTCCCCCTTCCCTGGGGGTTGGTGTGACGGTCATGTGCTTATGTTAATTTCATGATTGAGATGTAGGGGTAGAGTCTAGCCTGTTACTCTGGAGATAGCCATTGAGTAGCCAATGAGACCTCTGTATGGGCATGACTTTCTCCTGATATGTCTGGGAAATCTCTCAATATTTCCCTCATGGAAATGAGAAGCTATCTCCCTAGTTGTTGGGAGTTAGTCTCAGAGACAAAGAATCACAGACAAAATGAGATGGCAGGGTCCAAGAAGCTGAAGGAGCCGGAGGAGAAGCCGCATGGTCTTGCCCTGATGAAACCATACCTCTGAAGCTGGAGAGGCCTTCAGGGGACCCCATACCAGCGAAGACTTGCTTCTGCCATCACAGAATGCTGTTGATGGACCCTGAGCCCTGGAAGCAAGAAGCCATGGGGACACCCCTGTTGGCACCGGGACTCTGCACCCACTTGCCTATGACTTTGTGAGTTGAAAGGAGATTTAGAGACTGATATTAGGCATATGGGTTAATATCTGACTTAAGACTTTGAACTGTACTGGGCTGGAATGCTTTCTCAATGTCCCATTCCTCTTGTATATAAACCTTTTCTTTATATCCATGTGTGAGTCTATAAATTCATTCCTCTAGTTTACCCAGACTAACACATTTGGAAAACAGAAATGAGGGTAAAGTAAAAGACATGAAAACATAATAATAATTTATAGACTATTATAGGTTTGTGAGGGAGGGATGATGGGGACACAAGGGGGAGACAGGGGAGGGGAATAAGGAGCTGATACCAAGGGCTCAAGTAGAAAGAAAATGTTTTGAAAATAATTATGGCCACAATTATACAAATATTCTTGACACAATGGGTATATGCATATGTTGTGAAAAGAGCCCCAATAAAATGATTTTGAATATCAAAACCATCTTATCAATCCATATAATATTATGCCTGTCAGGTCAAAAACATCAATTCTCTCTTCTTTAGCATATTGAACATGAAAATTGACTGATATGAATATAAAATTAATTTAAGTAAATATCCTTTTTTTTTCTTATAGTGTAGTTGTTACATAGCCTGTTGTCAATTTGAGGCTTAAGAGTGAAGGGGTGGAGTTGAGCCTGCCAATCAGATCCCAGCTTAATGACCTCTCTAAGGAGAGAGATAGCCCCCTAGACACAGGATGCTCACTCACTCTCTGTTAGATATTCTTACAGAAGACATTTGGAGCTACTCTTGAACCCTGGAGGAGAAGGAGCCCCGGGGTGACCCTGCCAGTGCTGAAATGCTTCTACTGCCACTGGATCCACAGACTTTGACCCACTGGTCTGGGATCTTCCTGCTTTCGGCATCTTTGCATGTGTTGTGTTAGTCTTAAGAGGAATGTATAGATTGGTATTGGACATATGGGCTAATAACAGATTTATGGACTTGACCTGGACTGGCCTGGGATGTTTTCTCAATATTCAAATGCTCTTGTATATATAGGTCTTTTGTACACAAACATTGGTGCCCATGGATTTGTTTCTCTAATCTACCCATACTAACACAGTGTTTTCTAATTAAATTCTGCCCTAAAAGTTCTTGAAGGGAGAAAATGTGAAAATCACTCATATATAGTCTTCCAAAAGACTTTGAAATCTATTAAATAATACATGTAACCAATCACCATAAAAAAAGCACAAAAAGAGAAAGTGAAGATGAAATGTATGCAGTTTATTGGTGGTACAAATGAGCCATTTACTACTTCAGTGGGAGAAAAAATGTAAATATTTCATCATTCATTAACAGAATTCTCTGGGTCACAATGATGGAGAACTTGACCGCTAAATGAAAGACCCGTGGTTTGAAACACACAAAGAACTATTGAGTAGAAAGTGTGTTAGTCTTCTTCTAGAAAGAGTCTTGCAAATGGTAGATGACAGTTCTACTCTGATATGAATAATTTCTATGAATTGGAATTTGACTCAAGAGCAATGATTCAAAAAATAATGATATTGAGTATAAAAAATTTGATATAAAATTACCAGGATAATATTATGAAAATTACATGGAAACATAATTAACAAATATTGCTCTTTATTGATTTTTAATTTTTGATTTTTAATTTTTTTGAAGAAAATACATCTATAAACTGGAATTATTAGTGTAGATTAGCTAAGTTTCGAAACATTTATCTATTTTGAAATTAATGACTAGGCCATAGTGTGACCTTCACATATAATGTGAAGATAGATTAAATAATATGCTATCTGATTTTGGAGAGTAATTGAATTCTATAATATAAAATGCATGAGGATATTGGAAATGCTCTTTAAATACAGATAAAAATTAGTATTGTTTATAAGGATTAGAAGATATATAGTCAGACTTTATTATTAGGTTGGTATTGACTACTATTTTATTTTGAAAAGTCATTATAAAAATAATTTAGAAATATATGAGGGACCCTGCATGCTATTCATTTACTGCTGTTCTAGAAAATTACCACAAATGTCATGATTTAAAACAACACACTGTATTTATTCTTTTTTCGAGGGTGTGCAGTGAACAATGTGCCTCCCAGAGTGAAGATCTAAGTGCTGAGGGTGATGTATTCTTTTTTGGAACCTCCAGAAAATTATCCATTTGTTTATCTTGTATAATTTAAGAACAGCTGAGAACCCTGCAATCATCTTCCCCACAATCTGATGGATGGGCAGAGTCCTCTACAGAATGAGTTGTTTCTTAACCCGTCTTCAGAGCATATGCTCCCATTGAATTCACGCTCCT
>PVJH01004019.1:72424-110717 GCA_004026705.1 Nesogale talazaci
ACACAAGCCAGATAGAGTGCACCGCTCAGTGGCGGGACAGTGGCCTGGCCGCTCCAGGATCACAGTCCAGTTGTGCTACAATGTGTAGCAGCTGCTGAGAAAAAGCATCAGAGAAAAACCCTCTGACCTTTCAGGGATCCCGTTAGGAGGCGTGGTTGGCAACACTTGTTGACGTCATTGGCTGAATCAATTTTATCTGGCTTAGATTGGCCAATCCAGGTGTAGTGCCCACCTAGACCCTCTGAGCATGCACAATGCTCAGTTTCTGTGCTAGTTATTTAACTAGAAACACTCCAGTTTCTGTGCTAGTTATTTAACAAAATCTGTAAGATGGTTATTTTAGATTTAAAAACTGTTTGGGGTTGTTAGATGCTACCAAGTCGGTTCCAACTCACGGCAACCCTGGGGACAGCAGGAAAATACACTACCCAGTTTTGCTCCATCCTCATGACTGAGGAAGGTTTGAGTCTATTGTTGAAGCCATGATGTCATTCCATTTCATCAAGAAACTTCCGCTTGTTCCATCTTTGATGCATCCTATGTCAATCAATCTATTGCGTAAAATATAAAGTTATACTTATAAAAGGATGCTTCAAAAAGTTTAAGAGAAAATTTTCACTTCATTCAATTTTCCATGATTTCTTTTTTAATTTCCTGCATATATTTTATCATGAAGACCAAGAAACAGCAAATGAATTTGTCACAGAAATTCAAATTTGTCTAAGTAAGAAGTATTCATTTGGATAACTGAGCACCAAAAAATAGGCATAATGTCTCTCTTTTAAAATCATGTTAGTGTTCTGTTTCTATGATCTCACTTCAATTGCTACTACCCTTTAAAAACAATAAAAGGAATTCTCTTTGTTATCTTTAAGTATTATTTTATTGTCTATAGCTAACTTTATATTTTAATCAGGAATAATGGTGATAGTATTAGCCACTTTGTGATTATAGTATATTGCTATACTTAAAAAGGCATTAAAATATTCCAACTTAATATTTTTAGTATAGTTAAGTGTTACCTTAAAGTTCATTTTCTTTAGTACATACAGAGCATTGCATATTGATTTGTGCTAATAAGTTCAATTTATTTAATTAAAATGACTATAAGCCAACAGTTAAAAATATTTTTCCGGGCTGAGCCCCGGTGGCGTAGTGGTTGTGCGCGGGACTGCGGCCCACTGGGACGGAGGTTCAATTCCAGCAGTGGGGCTGGGCCTCCTACTCCCACCACCGGAGAGCCGTGATGCCCACAAAAAAAAAAAAAAAATATTTTTCCCTTTAGGTGGAAATCTCAACTTGTGATCTCAAAAGAGTAAAAAGTCTATATTTGGAAAGAGAAAATTTTCACAGTAATATTAATGATATTCATATACTGGCCACATGTTAAAATCTCCTTGAATATTTTACAGCTGCTCTTCGAAGAGCAGTGTTCAGAATATTGAGAGTGGATTGGTAAATTACCCTTGTCATGAAAGGATAAGGAGGCCTGGACACTGATGATATCTTTTGTTTTGGTTTTTGACTCATCAAGTAATATAGATGAAAACCATAGTAAGGAGCAAATTATAATGGTTATCATCCTGATTCTGTATTGCTTAGTCATTGGCAATTACAAGCATTTAGAAACCAATTTTCCATCTAATTCACAGATGATTACTCATAAAACCTATCCCTCTGTGTATATTTACTGAATATATGAAAACCTATTTCTGTCAAGCCCATGTCAGTTAAGACTGATGCTCTGGATAGAGGAAATACCACAAAGTGTTCCAGAACATGAATCCTTTACAATTTCTCAGTTCGGGAGCAATTAATGCCACAAACTTCCCTGCAAGAATGGTTGGTAGATTTGACTGTCAATGCATTATATAGCACTGCAGCATTAAACAGAGTAACAATGTATATTATATGCACGTGCATATTTGCATATATATAGATCACATATCATTATATAATATACTTACATGCACATATATATAAAGATTTAACATTATATAGTTAAATATTTATATTAGATATTGGGTAATTAATTCTCTTACATAATATTACTATGTACTACATTGAATATATTATAATGTCTAATCATATATTATGTATTTTATAGAGAGATATGCACAAGCGTAAGACCACCAACAAACACCTAGAGGATGAGTAGCACTGCTCCACCACCATTCTGAATCAGCAAACATTAGCAGAAGCTTGTCCATTTTCTTCCCCATGAAGTGTATTTAAACAGCCAACCATGCAGTTATCTGCTGCTTAACTAGGGAACAACTCAATGTGCAATATTTAACATTTCAAAAATTATCATTTTATCTCAATTAATTGTTAGTAACTACCAGAAGTTTTTCAAATTAGCAGCTTAGATATTTAGATTTATGGAAACAGAGTCAAACCAAGGAAATTAATGACAGACAGAAGAATTTGTTTTCCTAAATCAGTTATCCATGAAAATCTGCATCACTATCTTACACATGAGCAATATCTGAAAGGAATAAAACTTTTATGAAAGCAATCATAGATTTATTTTTATAATGATGAAAATAATTGATGTTGATTAAAGAACATTGCTACATGATTATACTAATCATGTTAATTCATTCACCAAGAATCACTTTTGAAGTAAAGAATGCATTGCATCATGTCTTTGTAAATAATTTTAAGCCAATACAATTAATACATGATTTTTATGTCATTTGGTGTCCTTGAGTTGGCCCCAACCCATAGCCACCCTAGGCACCGCAGAAGCAAACCTTGTGCTGTCCTGCCTCAGCCTCACAATGGATCCTGTGCCGGAGACTCCCATTGCGGTAACTGTGTCAATTTTCTCCTGGAATCTCTGCTTTAGCAAACATATTGTCTTTCTCCAAAAACTCCTCTCTGCTGATGATATGTCCAAAGCATGTGAGACATAATTTCACCATCCTTGTCTCTAAAGAGTACTCTGGATGTACTTCTTCTGAGACAGACTCGTTTATCCTATTTGCAGTCCATTGCACTTTCAATATTCTTCACCAGCACTGCAATTCAAATGAATCAGTTTTTCTTGGGTCTTGTTTCTTCACCGTCCACATTTATCATGCATACAGACTATTTTGCAAAGACCATTGGTCATTGATGAGAGGCAGAGAGAACCACCTTGTGGGATGCAGCACTGCCTTACAAGACAATGAATGATGAACACAAGCAACTCCACCTTTAAAGAAAATGAAAATCCTACAAGGTCTGACAGAAATGCTGAGTCACAGCAAAGGAGTAAGCAAGTGGACTAGGAGCCACCCCAGGATGTCAGGGGAATCCCAATAAGACCAGAATGATGTTAAAGAACCAGTTGAATTGCCTACATAACCCAGGTAGAGGAACTGAGGAATCAGAGTTAGGAACCCAGGAGAGTGAATGAATGCACTGATGAAGGCAATGCTTAACAGGACTATTATGCTGAATTATGTGTGTCATTCTCATAGTAATAATTTAAATTGGTTTTAAAGTTGTTAGATTGTTTGATGCATGTTTGCAGTAAATAAACTGGACATTCAAAAATGTCTAAGAGTGGGCTGAGCCCCGGTGTGTAGTGATTGTGTGTGGGACTGTGGCCCACTGGGTTGGTGGTTCAAATCCAGCAGCAACTCTCCAGGAGCAAGGCTGGGCCTCCTACTCCCACCAGAGGGCAGTGATGCATAAAACAAGAACAAAAACAAAAAAAGTCAAAGAGCATTAAATAATTATTGATCGTGCTGCTAGCGACAGGTACATACAGTTTAGTCCTTAAAGAACCATCTTTGTTTTCAATATGCTAAAGAGATCTTATGCAACAGATTTACCCAGTGCAATGCTTCATCTGCTATTTCCATGAGCAATTATCATCCAAGCAAGAAAATCCAAGCAAGAAAAATCTACTGACTTCAATCCTTTCTCATTTAGCATGATGTTGCCTAGTGAGCCAGTTGTGAAAGTTTTGATTTTCTCTGCAGTAAGTTGTAATCCTTACTGAAGACTACAATCCTTGATCTTAATTAGTAAATGTTTCAAGTCTTCCTTACACAACTAGGGGCATGTCATCTGCATATCAAAGGTGGTTAAACCTCTTCCAGTCTTGTTGCCTCCTCCTTCTTCATATAATCCATCTTCTGCGGTTGTTTGCTCAGTATACTGATTGTATAATTATGCTGATACAACTTTGACACACACTTTCCCTGATTGTTAACAATCAGTATTCCCTTGTTCTGTTCCTACAACTGCCTCTTGATCCATATATAAGTTCCAAATGCGCACAATGAGGTGTTCTGAAATTCCAGTTCTTCTGAAGGTTACCCACATTTCCTAAGATCCACACAGTTGAGTACCTTCGCATAGTCAGTAAAACACAAATAAGCATCTTTCTAGTATTCTCTACTTCCAAAGAAGATCCATTTGATATAAGCAATGTTGTCCCTTGTTTCATTTCTTCCAAATTCAGCTTGAACCTCTGGCAATTCTCTGACAATGTATTGCTGCTTTATTAACTGAGGGATATACAGCAAAATTTTACTTGCATATTATATCAGTGATATTATTTTATAGTTTCCTTATCCTATTGGGCTCACTTTCTTTGGAATGGGTACAGATATATATATATATATATATATATATATATATATATATATATATATATATCTTTCAGTTAGATGGACTAACAGCTGTCCTTCAAATTTCCAAGCATGAAGAAGTGCAGGTTTCCAATGCTCCATCAACTTGTTGAAATATTTCAGTTGGTATTCCATTAATTTCTGGAGCATTGTTTTTGATAATGTTTTCAGTGAAGCTTGAATTTCTTCCTTTAGTTCCAATGGTTTTTACTTACATTGCATCCTGAAATTGTTATTGATTTAGTTGATTTAGTAAATTAGCTCTGTGAATTCTTTCCATCTTTATTTGATGCTTCATACACCATGCTATATTTTTTCTTTTTTATTATTAAAAATCATTTCATTGGAGGCTCATACATAGTTTTTTGACAATAGATAAATGCATATACTGTACCAAGCACCTTCATATGTCTGCTGTTGTTACCATTCTCCAAATAATCACTTTTCCACTTGAGCCCTTGATATCAGCTTCCCATCCTTTCCCCTCTTCCCCTGTTCTCCCTTCCCCACCAAGCCTCAATACTTTATAAATTATTATTGTTCTTTCATATCTTACACTGCCTGACTTCACCCCCAGCCCACTCCTTTGATGTCTGTCCTCCAGATAGGAGGTTATGTGTAGATCCTTGCAGTTGGTTCCGTCTCTCTACCCCACCTTCTCTCCACCCACTCAGTAGCTCCAATCTAACCAATGGCCCCAAAGAGCTCATCTGTCCTGGGTTCCTCATATCTCCAGATCCCCTCTCTACCAGTGTACCTTCTCTAGTCCAGCTGGATTTGTAAGGTAGAGTTGGGACCATGATAGTTGGGGGTAGGAAGCCTTCAGGAACTAGAGGAAAGTTGTATGGATCATCACTGCCTTGCTGCACCTTAACTGATCTGTCTCTTCCCAGTGACTCCCCTGTAAGGGGGTGAACAGTTACCCACCAGTGGGTCTTAGGTCCCCACCTTGCTCTCCCCCTCATTCATATTGATGTAATTCTTGTTCTTTGATGCTCGATATCTGCCCCTTTCGGCCACTCTTGATCACATAGCCTGGACACCATGCTATATCTTAACAAAAGAGTCCATAAATATCAAAAATTGAGGATTAAAGTTTTTCTTGAGTTATTTCAGTTTAAGATATGCAGAGATTTTACTATTTTGTTTTCTAACTCTAGGTCTTTGCATATTGCATTACAATGTTTAACTTTGCTTTCTTGAGTTGTCATTTTAAATTTTCTCTTCAACTCTTTGACTTCATCATTTCCTCCTTAGCTACTATACAACCAAGGGTAAATGTGAGAATCTCTTCTAAAACCCACTTTGATATTTTCTTTATTTCCTGTATTTTAATACCTTTTTCTGCCTTCATGTATTGTCTTCTAGATATGCTCCCACAAATCTTTAGTTCTTCTGTCATTAGTATTTAATGCGACCTTCAATTGTTTTGAAATTCATGTGGGAGAGACATATGGTCATATACAGGATCAAGTGAATGTGTTTTAATTTTCCTCAGGTTCAATCTTAACTGACATATGAGCAATTGGTGACCTGCTCCACAGCTAGTTCCTTGTTTAGTTTTAGCTGCCAATTTTGATCTTCTCCAGCACCTCTTCCCACAGATGTAGTAAATATATTTCTATGCATTCCATCTAGATAAGTTCATATAGAGAGTAATTGATTATGTTGTTGGAATATAGCCTCTTCTCTGGTGTACAGACAATAGGAATGTGCATGAAAGGAGACATTGGACAGTGTAAGATATGAGAAAGTAATAGCAATTTGCAAATTATCAAGGGTTTCTGATGGAGGGGGAGGATGGAAGGAGGGGAGATATGAGGGGCCAAAGCCAGGGGCTAAAATAGAAAGCTAGTGTTTTGAGAATGAGGAGAACATGAGATGTGCTAATGGACTTGACATCCAATGGATAGATGGATGGATTGTGATGAGAGTTGTGTAAGCACCCAATAAAATGATTAATAAAAAAGTTATTTATTATGAACAAGTTGTTGGTCTTGCAAAATTCTATTGTGTGACCTCCAACTTTGTTTCTATTATGAAGATCATATTTTCCAAAATTGCTCCTTCTTTGTTTTCACCTTTTGCATTCAAAGCGACAATAATTTTCAATATCTCTTAACCACATATTTGATCAATTTCAAACTGAAAACATTAGAATTCATCAATTTCCTCATCACTTGCCTTTGTGGTTGGTGCATAAAATTGAGTAATAGTTGCATTGATTGGATTTCCTTGAAGGTAGATGGATATAATCCTGTCACAGACCAATTGTACTTCAAGATAAGATACTATAGATAATAATATGGCATGTTATAACAATGGATATAATGCCATTCTACTTGACTATGCTATTCTTGGCATAGTGAACCATATGATTTCCTGATTAAATTGTGTGTAATATTAGTTTCTTAATCTATTCTTCTACTGAAGGGAATTTCAGCTGTTTCCAGCTTCTTCTTATTCTGAACTGTGTTGTAATGAACATGAGAGACCAAACATCTATTCATGATCTGTTTCTTAAGGGTATATCCCAGAAATGTTATTGCTGAATCACATGGTAGTTCAATTGTCATCTGCTTTAGGTATTGCCATATCACTTTCTGCAGTGGATGTACCTATCTTACAATCCACCATTGGTAGATAAGAGATACAATCTCACCATACCCTCTGTAACATTTGTTGTTCTCAGTTTTTTGTTTCTTTTAATTGGACTAAAGTAATGGGAATGAGGTAGTGTCTCAATGTTTTGAATTGCATTTATCAGATAACCAATGACCTGGAGATTTCCTCATGAGTTTATTAGTGATTTGAATGTACTACTTTGTGAATCATCTGTTCGAGTCTTTTGTCCACTTTCTCAGAGTGTTATTAGTTGTTTTCTTTTTTTAAACTTGCAAAATTCTATATATCTTAGCAATTAGTCCTTTGTATGTTATGTCATTACTAAATATTTATTTCCCAGTCTATGGAATCTCATTTTACTCTTTTATTAAATAATTTCAATGTACACAGTGCTTTATCTTTATTAGCTTCCATTCATCTATTTTATCTTTCACAGAGCTGTTTCCTTTATGATTTTTGATAGCCCATGTATTCCCTGCACGATGACCCTAGTTGGTCTCATTGATGTTCCCAATAGCTATGGGTTTTACTTCCAAGTCTTTGATCCACATACAGGTTGTTGTTTTGCGTAAAGTTAGATGGGAATAAGGTTTCATTTCTGCATGTGGATATCCTGATTTTCAAACACCATTTCTTTTTTTTGGTGGGGGAGGGGCATCACTGCCCTCTGGTGGGAGTAGGAGGCCCAGCCTTGCTCCTGGAAAGCTGCAGCTGGTTTTGAACTGCCAACCCAGAAGTCTTGCACACAACCACTACGTCACTGGGGCTCAGCCCAAACACCATTTTTTTAAAGAGGGCATCTGCTCTCTTCATTTAATGTTTTCTGGGCTTATATCAAAAATCGACTATCTGTATGCAGATGTTTTTATTTCCGGATTTTTTGTCTTGATCCATTGGACTGAGTATCTATCATCATACCAGGACCAGCTTTTTTGACAACTCTGGCTTTATATAGAATTTCAAATCAGGTGCAAGGTCACCTACTTTGTTCTTCTTTTTAAGGATTTCTTAGTTCTTTCTCTAGTCTCTGCTTCTTCACTGTCCATATGAAGTTGATAGTCAGTTTTTACATTTCTTTGAAGAATGATGCTGGAATTTTTATCAGAATTCCATTGAATTTGTAGATTGCTTTAGATAATATTGACTTTTTCACAATATTGATCTTCTGATACACAAACACAGAATATACTTCCATTTGAGTAACTATCTTTTTGTTTCTTGTAGTAATGTTCTGTAGCTTTATTCTTACATGTCATTCATTTTTTGGTTAGGTTTACTCCAAGGTACTTCAGCTTGGCATGACTATTGTGAATGGTACTGATCCTTGATATCTTTTTCTGTGTTACCTTCACTGATACATAGGAATCCAGTTGATTTTTGCTTGTTAATCTTGTACCTTACTATGTTACTAAACTCCTCTATTATTTCCAGAAATCCAAATATGGACCACTTAGGATTCTCAATATAAATAGCAAAGTATAAAAATATAAATAACAAAAGCTTTACTTCTTATTTACCCAATCCTAAATCTTGCTATCTTGCCACTATTTTATTGCAATGGCTAGGAATTCCAACAAAATGTTGAATAAAAGTGAGGATAAGTGGCATTCTTGTTGGATTCCCTCATTAAGTGGAAATGGGCTCAGGTTTTTTACATTGTGTGTAATATTCGCTATTGGTTTATGTATATGGGCTTTATTATATTGAGAATTTTCTGTTATAATCTTATCTCCTTGAAAGTCTTTATATGAAGTGGATGTTGGATGTTATCAAATGCTTTTTCTGCATCAATTGATATCATTGAATGGCTTGTTGTGGTGGATTCCTTATTAATGTGGTGGATTACATGAATGTTGAACCATCTCTGCATCTCTGGTATGAAGCCCACCTAGTCATCATGTATTTTTTGGATATGTATTCAATTCTATTGACCAAGATTTTTGTGAGGATTTTTGCATCTATTTTCATGCGAGATATTGATCTGTACATCTCTATCCTTGAGGGCTGCTGATTTTGATATCAGGGTTATGCTGGCTTCATAGAATGCGTCTGGGAGTTTCTTGTTCTTTTCTATGTTCTCTAATATTTTGCGTAAGATTAGTGTCAGCTCTTCTCTGAATACTTGGAAGAATTCTCCTGTAGAGTCATCTAAACCTGGTTTGTGATTTTCTTGGTAAACTTATCTATTTTTTTTTTGCTATGTTAAGTTTAAGTTCTTAATATCCATATGCATTAATTTTGCATGAGAGGCATTTTCTAGGTATTTGTCCATGTCATCCCAAATATTGCATTTGTTGGAATACAGTCTTTCATAGTTTTGCATAATTAATTATTTTATTTCATTAGTGTCTGTTGTAATGTCCCTGTTTCATCCCTATTTCTAAATATTGACATCTGCTCATTCTTTTCCTTTCTTAAATTTGTTAGTGGTTTGTCAATTTTGTTGATCCTTCAAAGAATCAATCTTTCCTCTGTTGATTTTTTCCATTGTTCTTCTGTTTTCCAGTTCGTTTATCTTTGTTCTAATTTTTATGATTTTTTTTTTTGCTGTTAGAAGAATTATGCTGTTCACTCTGTTCTAGCTAGAACTGTATGTATGCTGTATGTGTTGAATGAAGGCGCTAATGTCATTCTCTCCTCTTTTTTCACGTGCAGATTTAAAGACATAAAGTGAACTCTGGTAAATGACTACATTTTAACCCATAGTTTTGGGTATGTAGTATTGTTATTCTCATTGGTTTGTAGGCACATCTAAATTTCTTCTCTAATTGGGCTAATACCCATTGGCTTTTGAGAAGTGTGATATTAAGTCTCCAAGTATTTGTCGTTAGAGTTTTGTTGTTGTTGTGGATTTGCAACTTTATGGTGATGTGGTCAAAATAAGTGGTTTTAATGGTCTATGTACATGTGTTTGAATTGTCTCAAATTATTGTCAAGCGGGGCTGAGCCCTGGTGGCATAGTGGTTGTGCACGGGACTGTGGCCCACGGGGTTGGAGGTTCAAATCCAGCAGCAAGACTGAGCCTCCTACTCCCACCACCAGAAGGCAGTGATGCCCCCCCAAAAAAAATTATTTTCAAGTATAAGCCATGTACATTGAAGAAGAATGTGTATTTTTTTATGTTCGTTGGAGATCCCTGAAAATGTCTACTCTGTTGATTTGTTTGATTGTGTTTTTCAGCTCCTTACTGAGTTTCTTACCTGTTGATCTATCTCTTTTTGAGTATGATCAGCTACTATTATCCTGGATTCAGTAATATTGAGAGTCTTTTACATATATGTATGTATGTGTGTGTGTATATGTGTGTGTGTATGTATATATATATATATATATATATAATGCTTTTGGGTTGTTGGTCTACTGATCCCTTGAGTATTATGTAATGTCCACTGTTATCTTTTGTTGTGCCAAGTACATTGAGAACTATTTTGTTGCAGACTGTTATTGCCAACCCTGCTTTTCTAGATTGCAATTTGCTGGGTAATTTTTACCATCTTTAGGCTCTCATTCTACTTTTGTCTGTGAGTTTGAGATGTGTCTCTTGAAGGCAGTAGATTGATTGACTTTGTTATTTATCCATTCTGCTACCTTTTTGCTTTTAACAGATGAGTTTAGACCATTAACATATAGTGGAATTAAATCTAAATATAGATTAGTTCTGTCATCTTGTATTATTTGTGTTTGATATTTTCCTTAGTTTTCCTTCATAGGATGGTGTGTATGTGTGAGGAGTTTATTCTTATCCTCATTTCCCCATAGAATTGGGGTAATGTTTTCAGCGTATTGGTATCTGGGTGGTGATTCCATGTTTGGGTTCTGCAGGTGGTTTTCTATGCACATAAACTGGAAAGTATTTTCTTAATGCTGCTTTTGTTTTTGCAAATTCTCTGTAGAAGTGTTATTTAGAGAAAGCTTTTATATCTCCTTCAATTTTTTTTTGGAAATGATGAATGATTCTAGGATTGAGATATTGTCTTTCAGATTTCAGAACATGTTGCTCTTCTTTAACACATTTTGTTGATGGAGAAGTCTGAACTTATTATCTACTTATCTTTATACGTGAGTGCATTCTTCTGTCTAGCTATCCTCATGATTCATGCGTTTCCCTTTTAACTGGATAATTTGACTAGCATATGTCTTGATGTGTTTTGTGCAGGGTTTAATCCAATTGATATTCTCTCTGTTTCCTTAACTTTTATCATCTCCTTCTTTGTGATATTGGAGAAATTCTCTTCCAAGTATACTAGTTCAACTATAGGATTATTTATTTCTTTTTCTTCTGTGGGGACTGCATTTAGCTGAATAATGTTTTGTTTCATGGAATCCCACCTTATTCTCAGGCTTTCTTTAGATCCTTTTGCTCTTTTGTTAGACTGCTTTTTCTCGTTGAATGAATTCTGCTTGGTTTTCTTCAAAATCACTGATTTGGTTTTCTATTTCGGCCATTGTATTGTTGAAATACATCTTTTAATTTATTCATGCCAATTTATTCCTTAACTCCTGGATTTCTCTTCAGTGTAAGTATTCTAGGACCTCTAGTTTTTCATTAATTTCCAGGATTCTTCCTCTTATTTCCTGTAAGTACTAAACAATATTGACAAGCATTCTTTCATTGGGAGTTCAGGGTCTGCTTCTGCTGTATAAACCATTGGGTGTGGGTCATCTTCAGTAATTGGCTTTAATTTTTCTAGGTGTTTTTACAGTAGATGTTGGTGTTGGCTATTGCTCATGTTGCATCTTGGGATGGTGCAGCATAATCTTCTAGAACATATAGAGGGTGAGGGATAGCGCTTCAGACTATAGAGGATCAAATCAGTACTGGAAAAACTATTTTGTGTATATAATGAGCAAGTGTTAGTTTGGGGGCATAGGATGATTAGGGTTCAGTGCTCAACAGTAGGTCTTGAGTGGTGGTAGTAATCATAGGAATCTTTCCCTTAGGTGTAGCAATGTTAGTGTGTTGGAGATGAGAGTTAAGGTAGATGGGACTTTACTTGGTCAATTAAAGGAGAGTGTGTGTTGCTGAGCTGGGGGGAACAGGTTCTAGAGGTTATCATGGTTGAGGTTAGGGAGAGGTATAATGAATCTACCAGAGTCACTTATTGACCCCGTGTATCATGTAGGGAGTGTGCAGTGTTTTGGTTATTATATCTATAACACTGGTTTCCTGCACAACTCAGAACTATCTGCTCCTTATGTGTGGATCTAGGGTGCAGATGGTGGAGGGTTATTATAGTAGATGGTAGAGGGGCTTCTGCTTAGAAAGCAATCAACTTCTTGAGGTAAAATTTCCAAGAAACCTGGAAATGCTGATCAAGTCTGTGACAAGAAATCCCCTGATACACCAGGAAATTTCAGGCTCCATTTACTCCAGTGGACTGAGTTGTTTTGTGTTTCCTTTCTCAAAACAAAATAGGAACAATTCATCCAAACTCCTGGAATCAGCTGGGCTGTGGATTCCAGCAGCTTTTCTCCTTTCCCAGTGCTGCATCTCAGTACCTAGGTGGCTCTATTTATCTCCACAGCGAGCAGAGGAGGGAGCTGGACCTTGGCTAGCATCATCACCAATGGGAACTCTAATACACAGGTAGCTGTATAACGCCACCAAGAGTCTGCTCAGGTGTCCTGTAATGTCCCCAAAGTATAGAATATCCCAGGATACTCCCTCATGCTGGTGAGCTACTGAATTGGAGCATGGGGGGGGGCGGGTGGCAAAAAAGCCTGGAGTTGTTGGCACCCATAGCGAAGACAAAATGTGGGTGGGTGCTCTGGAAAGGGTCCTCTGCATGAATGAAGAGCACAACTGAACTCTCCATATAAAAATCTAAAGAAGAAACCTGGGACATGGTCTCTCATGCTCCACTCCCATACTATGGCTGCCAGTCAATCTGGTGATGAAACAGTGAGCTCTTCACCTGGAGGATCCAACATCCACCATTTCTGGATTTCAATCTTTAATATTTTTATTAATGAACATACTTATTTTAAAAACAATGCTGTAATAAATATCTTTCTTGTTAATGTTTGTGATTATTTCTATAAGCTAAATACTGAGAAGTGAGATTTCGAGGTCACGAGGGAAATATCGCAAGATTTTCCAGACGTATCAGGAGAAAGCCATGCCCACACAGAGGCCTCATTGGCTACTCAATGGTTATCTCCAGATTAACAGGCTAGACTCCACCCCTACATCTCAATCATGAAATTAACATAAGCACATGACTGCCACAATATGTAAGTTTTATTTTCATCCATTTTTTTTTTTTGGCCAAAGCAGAAGTTTCATTTGGAATGATCAGATCTTTTCAGACAAATCAAAGCATATTGCATTTAGTCCTTGCACTGGTAAATTTAGCTAACTAAAGACGGCAATGGTGTCAACCAAGTAAGCTATTTTCTGCAGTTCATTTTTATCACTGGAAAGTGCTTCAAACTGTGGTCTTGCTTTCTAATTTAAAAACATTTTGTGTTCATCAGAGCTCAAAATCACGTTTTAAAAATTTTCCTCTTGATAGCCATCTTGCTTCAGTATGAAATAGCAGAGCATTATTCAGAGCATCCAATCCATTGCAGTTACAAAAGCAGTTGACTGTTTAAAGTGCTAGCTTTTATAAAATTGACAGAATTTATGATGTTTTTCATTACTGCTTGTTACTCTTATGGCAGCATCTTCTTTGCTAATATCTGTTGATGGACCTTATGGTGAGTTCTGATGATTTTTGGTACCAAACATTGAAATCCAGATGGACCTCCTTGCACAGCTGAAGCACCATCTGTGTAAACACACAAACCTTTCCCCAAGAGATCTGATACTCTTTCAGAAATGAAGGAATTGTCAAATGCACCACATGTAGTTGTTGTTTCAAGAGTTTTACAAAGAAGAAATGCATCTTTAAAGTCATCATTATTATTATTATTATTTATTTTTTCATCATAATCATTATACTTCATGTAAACCAGTAACTGTGAGCAACTTGCAACATTTATAGATTTATCAAGCTGGATAGTAAATATTGGAAATGGGACAGATTTAATTTCCTGCATTCCCTGATTAAGACTATCAGGTAATTTATTCTTCTGTGGACAATGTCCTTAGATAAGGAAATTGCACTCAATTTTGTAACAAATTTGTCTCTGATAATATCTTGAATATAACTCTGACTGCTAGCAACAGTAAATCCTCAGCAATAGCTCAGGCAATTCTGAGTGCCACCAATTATGAAATTTTAACAGCTCTTACGTTTTATTTGTGGTACTTCCCATGAGTGTCAAGTCTGACTTTCTTGAGTTCATCAGCTTTGTTTCTAAAATAGCTTGTATATACTTGTCGGCAAAGCTTGGATGATTTCTATCAAAATGATGCTTTAGTTTGATGAGCTTCATAGATTTGTTTGATAGATCTTCACAACAAATAACAAAGACATTGAGCTTTCGCAAACCCTGCTGTGATTATTGAGGTAAAACAATAGTGTAAAAAAAATCCTCACTGTAATTTCTTTTCTTAACGTTCTTCTCTACATGATCCATTGTAATGGGTTGGTTTGCTAATGAAAATAATACCCAACAGAAGTCAAACCAAACCAAACCCACTGCTATCAACTTGAAGCCAACCCATAATCATTCTGTAGGACAGGGTTGTCCTTCCCTGTTAGTTTCTAAGGCTGTTACTCTTAGAAAGAGTAAAAAACCCCATCGTTCCTCTGCAGAAAAGAATTAAAGCCAAGAAAGCAATTAGGATTCATAACAAGGATGCAAGGATGGTTAGATATTAGAAAACTCTCTTTGTAATTCACCACATAAACAAAATAAGGGAAAAGATCATTATAATTTTGTAAATAGATGCAGAAAAGGCATTTGATAAAATTCAACCTTTGTCATTGATGAAAAACACTCAATAAAATAGGAATTGAGGGGACATTCTTCAACATAAAAAAGGTCATAATGGGCAGCATCTAATTAATGTGGAGAAATTGAATGCACCCCCTCCCTTTCAAACTGGGTCCAGACAAGGTTGTCATTTATCTTTATTGAGTATTGTCCTAGAAATATTAGCCAGAAATATATGACACACACAGAATATATTAATGGCATCCACATCATTGCAGGAAAAATACTTCAAAATTTACCTTTATTTCAGATAAAATAAGTAAGGAAAACAAAAGGTTCAATTAAAAATTGCTGAAACAAATTGAAAAATTTGGCAACTCAGAAGGCTATATGATCAATTTTATAAATCACTTGGATTCTTATATATTACAGAATATGATACCAAAAATTGGCATTTACAATATCTACACCAAACACAAAATATCTAGGAATAAATCTTAGCAGCGAAACAAAGGATTGAAATAAAGAAAGTTATAAAATGCTTCTGCAAGAAAATAAAATAGACTTAAACAAATGGAAGAATGTCCCCTCCTCTTAGGAAGTAAGACTTAATATAGTAAAAATGTCAGTATTACCAAAAACACTTTATAAATTCTATGCAGTTATGATTCAGATCCAAGCACCATTCTTCAAAGAGATGAAAAAATTGAACACTAACTATATGAAAAGAAAAGGAGTCCAAGGTAACCCAAATACCTTTAAAATATCAAAACAACACAAAAACTAACTAGGAGGCTTTTTATCTCAAATTTTAAGTCCTACCATTCAGTCAAGCTTGGTATTGGTACAAAGGCATGGAGAACAATGGATCAGAATGATCACCTCCAAAGTGCAACCCTGTACTTACAGACACCTGATCTTTTGACTAAAACACATTAAAGGAGGAGGAGCCAGCTCTTCAACAAACACTGCTGCACAAATTTGATCTTCACATACAAAAGAATGAAGACTTATATTCCACAGCATGCGCAAAATGAATCGAGTGATTGAAGGCCTAAATATAAAACTTGAACCATAAAGAATACTGATGAAAAAATAGGGGCCAACTTAGGGGCTATCATACAAGACACAATTTCAGTACTGAAAATTCTGAAAAGTGCCAACATTGGTAAACAAAATAAAGGACCCAGACCTTCTAAAAATCTGACATTTATGCACATCAAAAGATGTTTATCATCAAAAAGTTAAAAGAGAATGTGAAGATTGGAAAAAATAGCTAGTGGTGATATATTAAATAATGGGTTAACTTTTTTTTAATTCTATCGAAAATTGCAACCTTAGAAAGAAAAACGCAGCTGACTCAATAAAATGGGCCTACATCATAATTAGGCATTTTACTAAAGATAGCATTTGGGTGGCTATTATATGAAAAAATTTTTCACATTCATTATCAGAAAGAGAAATACAAATTAAAACAATAGTGAGATATCACTTCACACTGACATGATTAACAAAACTGATAAAAAACAGAGAGCAATAAATTCTGGAGAGGAAATGGAGAGGAAAACACTCATCCTATGCTGGTAGGATTGTATAATTATTCAACCACTATGAAAACTGGTATGTATAGCTTTCCCTTAAATAAAAATATCTTTTGTTCTTCCAATCTTGCTACATGTTATGCACCCTTAAAATAAAAGAACAAAACACAAACACACATATGCACTTCTATGTTTTTTGCAGCACTTTTTATAATAGAAAAATTATGGAAGCAATAAAAAAATTCAGAGGAAAGACTAAACAAAGTTTGGTACATTCATACAATGGATTATTATGCATTCTTTAAAAACAATAGATTTATCAAACACCTTAAGACATGGAAAAATTAGAGAACAAAATGCTTAATAAAGTTAGCCAGCCTCATAAAGATCAACATCAGGCTGAGCCCCAGTGGTGTAAGTGATTGAGTGCGGGACTGCAGCCCCCAGGCTTGGCAGTTCAGGAGCCAGTCCAGATCGGCTCTCAGGAGCAGTGCTGGGTATCTCCCACTACCACCAGAGGGCAGTTATGCAAAAAAACCAATATCTTATGAACCCACTATTAAAAAATGAAAAATGTTAACGTCTAAGGATAAAACTTTACAGACTATGACGTAGCTATTGTCTTTCAGTTTGAGGCATTGAGCTGGGGACAGGAAACTGTAGGAGGTCTGTGGGGGAAAAGCAAACACAACCACATGTACAATGGGTGGTTAATGAGGTACTGTTACTGATTTAACTGCATGAGATGGGCTTTAAGCTTAGAATATGCTTAGGTTTTTTTTGTGAATGTTACATCCCACAAAAAGAATGAAAATTTAAAAATGTGTAAGAAAAATGAGACCAGAGTTAATAAATAAAAAAATTTAACCGGCGGTGGGGGGGGGGAGAGAGAGAGAGGGAGAGTATGGTCAAAGCCTTTTTTGGGGGGTGGGGGTGCACCACTGACCTCTGGTGGGAATCGGAGGCCCAGCCTTGCTCCTGGAGACCTACTGCAGGATTTGAACCACAAAGCCAGTGGACCGCAGTCCTGCACTCAACCACTATGCCACCAGGGCTCAGCCCAGTCAAAGTCTTAAAATTCTTCAGATTAAGAAAAAAAATATGAGCCAATTTCTAATTCATATTACATGAAGCTATATTCTACATATTAACCATTTTCTGTATGACATGACATTAATTGAAAAAGGCATACTAAAGTCCAAAAATTGTATTAACTACAAAATACATTAACCAGAAGTTGAATATTACAAAGTGATTTTTTTTTGGGGGGGGAGGTGTATGTGGTGTATGTGGTAAGGTTATTTCTGAAAAAAGCTTAGGATAAATTATTTATAAAAAAGCATAGGATAATTTATATACTCGTATAAACTAGCCTAGCAAGTAATGATTTGAACTGTCCATCGACTTGAGGATACCTACTGTTGCCACGGTTACGTATCGGTCTGCTGTCCACAAAGTCCGCAGTTTGAACCCTCAAGCTGCTACTCAAAAAAGAGAGGATGCTTCCAGCACACATAAAAAGCTGACTACTTGATGACAATGCGTTTTGTTTTTTCCTGGCATCCATTCTATGATGCTTATTATGGACCTGTCCTCATTTTACTCTCCTTACATCTAACTCATTTAAGCTTTCCAACATCCTTACCAAGGATGTTGGATGATGTTTCTCTTTTGCTCAGTAAGCAGGAGAACAATCGCAGGAGAATTAATAAAGCAGTAAATAGTAGCAAGAGATTTAAAATCCAGGCAGTTTTACCCAAGAAGGAAAGACTCCCTATGCTAATGATTCAAGTATAATGTGGAAAATTATATCAAAGTCTAATTGAAAAAATACCTTAATGTAATGTTTTTTAGCTTTTTGTGGGAAAAAATAATATGCATTTTCCTGAGGCCTGTGTTTTCATTGGGAGGCTTGATAGCACAGAAGATGAAATTTGGTCATGCTGCTGAAAGGTTAGTGATTCTGACCAAACAGTCACTAATCCATAGTAGAAAGATGAGACATTCTACTTGGATAAAGATTTTCAGCTTTGGAAAACTCATGCCCAAGTTCTACTCTGTCAATAGGGCTAATTTGAGCCAAAATTGACTTGATGTCAGTGGGTGGAAAAGTAGCTTTTGACAACTGCTTTGGGAAGAATTGGGTAATCATAGAAAAAGAATATGATGAGAATAAAACTTAGATAATCTGAGAAACATAGAAATTCTAAGACTCAATTTAATGAATGCATATAGATAATCATGCTGCAATAAGAAAATGTTTTCATTGCATAATTATACATTTCATGTGATGCTCTTTTCCTTTGCAGATGCTATTTGAAATATGATGACTGTGGACTGCTTAAGGAGACCTGATGATGCAATGATATGTTGAGTTATTAATCACAAAGTCAACCGTTCTAAAGCTATCAGCTGCTCCAAAAGAGAAAAAAGAGCTTTCTATTCCTGTACAGTGACAGTCTTGGAAACCCAAAGAGATAATTTTATGCTATTCTACAGGGCAGCTCAGTGTTAGAATTGGCTCAATGGCATTCAGTGCAAGTGTTGAGCTTCCTGGTGAAGCAATTAAAGCAAACCTGGCCACTGAAGCCTAGATTGATGTCATTTGTACAACTTTGGGAATACCACAAACAACCAGGAAAATCAGAGAAACAGGTTCTGAAAATAACAATAAAGACCTAAAGGTAGGTACCAAGAAAATAGGAAGAAGTACTGTTAAGTAAAGTACGTTTCAAACACTGCAACTGGTACATTGCTACCTCTGACCACAGGTCTGCTTTTATAAATGCTTTGTTATTTTCTCACGAAGTCTCAGAAAGTAGTATCTAATCAGTAATCCTGGGTAATAAAACTGTATCCCAAATGTGCGCTAAAAGGAAATGGAGGGCAAAGTCTTCTGTTTGAGTCCTACAATAAGAGCCCCTATTCTGTCCAAGAAAAACTAAGTTCAGTGATAGTTTGCCATAATTTTTTTTTTCTTTCTGGTCAAAGTGTTAATACTCCAAGTAATCAAATGCACCCTTCTTGTATCTATGACACTCATAATATTCTAATCTAAAAATAGTTTAAAATTACAGATGATAACTAATTGCGGCACCACTGAATTTATTTGTCTAGTACCTTGTACTATTTTTCAATACTTATACTCTTTCCCACAAACCTGGCCCTACATCAAGTGCTTTAGAAAAACCATTCACCATTATTATACTTAGAAACTCTCTAAAGCAAATCCTATCCTATTATTCACCTTCATTTCATGCTGCAACAACAATAAGATGAAGAAACTATGTGTATAGCAAAAGTAAAGCTCTAGAAAATAGCAGAGCTCAAATTTCACCAGAGCGGTCAACTTTCACAGTCCATTATCTTAACTATTATGCTATATTACATTGCACTACAAGCCCTTGTTGCATTTTCACTGCCTGTATTCTGCATAGAACACATTACAAGGTGAGAATTTTATTTTTTTTCAACTAAATTTTTGTAAATGGCCAAGTGTGTCAGTCCGAGTAGACTAGAGGAAAAAAGTTAGTAGACACACATATGGATATAAGGAAAAGGTTTATATATAAAATAGAACATTAAGAAAGCATCCCAATCCAATCCAGTACAAAGTCATAAGTATGATATTAACCCATTTGCCCAATATCAGTCTATAAAGTCTCCTTCCGACTCACGAAGTCACAGGCTAGTGGGTGCAGAGTCCCAGGACTGGCAGGGGCCTCCCCATGGCTCCTTGCTTCCAGGGCTCAAGGTCCATCAACAGCATCCAGTGGTGGCAGAAGCAACCCATTACTGGCAGAGGTCTCCCATGTGGCTGCCTCAGCTTCAGAGATCTGGCTCCATCAGGGCAAAGCCGTGTGGTCTCTCCACCAGCTCCATCAGCTTCTCAGACACTACCATCTTGTCTTGCCCGTGATTCATCGTCTCTGAGACTAACTTCCAGCAACTGGGGAAGATAGCTTCTCATCTTCATGAGGAAAATATCGCAAGATTTCCCAGAAGTCTCAGGAGAAAGCCATGCCCACATAGAGGCCTCACTGGCTACTCAATGGCTATCTCCAGATTAACAGACTAGACTCCGCCCTTACATTTCAACCATAAAATTAACATAAGCACTTGACTGCCACACCACGTTTGCTCTAGCAAACACTGTCAATGCCCCAACCATCTGGAAACCCCATCTCTTCTTATTCTTTATGGGACCCTTTCATGATTCGCTGGAATCTCTATAATTTTCCTTGTAGCATTTGCCTTTAAATCTCTTTAGAAGACATATTTCACTACTGAATCGACTTTGCTTATTTGTTTGTATGACTAAATATAGGGTCATTTATTCTGGGGTTTACAAATTCCTGGGAAGCACTGTTGTCAGTAACTGGGTTGAATAGATGTATGAAGTCTAGCCCCATTATTTTGAAAAAGACCGTCTCCAAGGAATAGTTTGCATATATTTCAGAATTCTTCCCTAGAAGCAAGCCGAAGCTATCATCCACGAAACATGGCCTGGAACCTTGTCTATGCTTTTTTCCTCTTTACCTTGACTTCTGGTGATGTTTCTTTAGCACGAGATCTACTCCTAATGACCATTATCACAAAGATCCTCATACCATGATGTATTTCTAAAGAACTCTGCTAAAAATAGGTCCCCTATTGTGAGTACTAATTAGCATATGTCTCAAAAGGATACATTCGAATCATGTTGGTCAGATCAAAACAACCAGGAAACTGATACAGAAAATTGATAAGAATCATAGTGATGGGAATATAACAATGTATGCACTGTCATGTAAGATATGCAATGATATAGTTTATTCAAATTGGCACTGCATTACTGAAAACACCACACCATTGAAGGTTGGGGTTAATATTTCCAATGCAAACCATACGGTCATACTCAGGTTAAAGGATGAAAAATATTTATTGTCTTCACTGTAATAATTATCCCCATATAAGAGGAAGAAGGGTAAAAATTGTGTAGTCATTATTCCTGGGTTTGCATATAACAACAATTCAACTGAGTCCAGTATTTATGCTCATTTTTTTTAGTACTCACCTTCCCTACAATATTACAGTATTTTTATAGATAAACCCTATTCATTTTTTGAAACATAATCCAAAGGCTAGTACTAAGACTATGTGGTACCTTTTTACTGTGATTTTAAAAAGTTTTTTTCCTGATCATTATTTAGCACATGATTAAGATTTTTTTACACCCTATTTTATATAGTTTTTCTTTCCTTGGCATTTAACATGGCCCAACACAATACGTTGAGTACAATTGGTATAACAAAATTTGTTCAACTAGAGGAAGGGTTTGGAAATTTTAGGAGAGGGGAGACTCAACATGATTTAGCAACTGGTAAAATATTCATAGTACGGTGAGCATATACAAGAGGTTGCAATTAGAGAATTGAAAAAACAAAAGTAATAGGCTCAGCTGAATAGAATGGCTGGCCATAATTTAGTTTTATACATACTAAAGGGAGTCAGCTCCATTATCGTCAACTCCTGTCTTTTTATATTGAGAAGTGAATTTCACACTAAAAAAACTGAGATTGAAAGCTCAAATGAGAGTTGATGGCATTGCTTGCAGAATATAAGCAATAAGTGAAGTCATATAAGAAGGTGAAATAAGTCAGGGACGAAAAATGCATTGAACAGAAATGAAGTGATTAAAGCATTTTGAGATGGGAATATTATAAAATTCAGCATTTAGAAAGTAAGTCAAGAAATAGAGAAAATTCAGCATTGAATAGAGATTAGGAAAGTAATAAATGCCATAGAATATACAGAACTACATTTAGAAGAAACCATCCTTTATGTAAGTTAATACTTATTAACCCAAAAAATAGTAGTATGTTTAATTTATGTGTCAACTGGGTTAGACTGTAATGCCCAGCTGTTTGGCTAAAGTTTGCTTTTGTTGTGTATCTTTTGTTGTGATTAACTTCTATAGTCAGTTATATAGTTTGTTTCAAGTTTTTAAAAATAATAATCCTGCCAGGCTACTGTAGAGATTCTAGGCTTCTAGTCCTGAACATCATAGGTGTCAATTACTTATACAAATCTTATATGAGTACATTGAATATTATGCCACCACCTGTTTGCTTGTTTGTTAAACTGTGGTAGCTTGTATGTTGCTGAGATGCTCAAAGTTATGCCACTGGTAATTTAAATACCAGCAGGGTAACCACTGATGTACAGGTTTCAATGCAATTTCCAGACATAGGTCCAAACTAGAAAGGATGACCAAAAGTTAATATTCTAAAACTAAATGACCAATGAAAATTTTATGATTAGCTTCAAACATTGTCACACGGAGTGCTTGAAATGAATGCATATAGCATACAAAATACAACTGATGATGAGCTGCCTACTCAGAGGTGACATTAATGTCAAACAATATTGATAATTTAAAAATGGTTACAGGAATATACTGATGGGAAACAGCCAGCAATTCCATCTAGAGTCAGAAGAGGACATAGTACAAAGGACATCACAGTGGGTGTCAAATGGATATTAGCTTAAATAGAGAAAAGAACAAAGATCCTTGACTATGTGGAGACATTAAAGTGTGTGTGTGTCATAACACATTATGAATAACAAGGCAGAAAATGAAAATTCCAGATTAATTATGCTCATGCAGAACCTGTCACTAGACCAAGAGACAATCATTCTAACAAAACAAGATGTTTGCATAGCTTACGGTCAGAAAACAGGCAACTATGTTGAATTCTTTCACCATACTAAATCTGTATGCTGAACAAATGACTTGCAAATGAAACTATGCAAAGAAGAACAAAAACACATAAGATTGAAGGACACATCATTATCTTTCTATAACTATGTAGATGATAAAAACTTGCTTGATGTAAGTGAAGTCTTGAGACAGAAAATCAAAGACTACAGCTTTAGATGTGCATTACACCTCAATATAAAGACAACAAAAATCATCAGAAAATACAGAAAGCATAATCATGCTAAATGGGAAAAGATTGTATTTACAAAGGATTTAATTCTGGGCTGACTGGAGAAACAAATCCATAGACACTCATACGTGTATAAGAGAAAGTTTTATATAAAGGCTAATTTATCATTAAGAAAACATCCCAACCTAATTCAGTCCAAACCCATGAGTCGATATAAGGCCATATGTCTGATGTCAATCTAGAAGTTCCTCTTCAGACTTACGGAATACAGGTGAGGATAGATGTTAGTTAGATCTGTGGTAAAACTGCTCAAATCATATTGTACAGAAAACATAGTTTTGACTCTGCTGTCATACATTTTTTGGACAATATATATCTTCTAAAGCAGAGGAAAAAAGTACCATGATCTTACCTGAATAACAGCAACTTTATAAATTTGAAACAGCCCCTAAATGAATGAAACAAGATGATTCACATGAATGCTGGAAAGAATAGCTTAATGTTGCCAATTTGGCAAATTGGCCCATATGAAAATTAGGAAGGTTTTAAATAGAGAAAACACATCAGAGGGCATGCCTGTTCATTTATTTTGACATTTTATAATTTAGTCTAATTATTTGTGAAATTCTAACCCATTAAGCTGGCCTTTGGTACAGTTTGTGAAAAAAAATGACATTTTAGTCAAAGCAGCATTTTCCTTTTCTATAGCATACTGAGGCAAGAAACTTAGTGGCATAATTAATTAAACACTAAAATGTCAAGTCTTACCCACATCTCCATGCATTAGCCAAAGACACATATGAACTAGAAAGCAGGGGATTCAAAATGCGTTCTTAACTAAATCCATCGTTTCAAAAAATGAATCAGAGAAATTAATTCTCTGAATAGTGCTTGAACAACAGATTATGGCTAATTATGAGCCTCACATATAAAATATACCTTCTTACGGTTTAATGCATCTGATTCGCCATTTTGCTAGTTTCTTAAATCTCTGTGTGAGCTTATATTTGAATGCAGTGTTTCACTCTTCCTTGATGGCACCTTGGTCCCAGCAAAGCCGCAATGATACATGGCCTTCCCGCACTGTTTTAGCTCATTCATGTCTTAGTACCTTCCTTTGCACATACTTGTTCTAGGAGCAAGTAGTTATCATTTTCCTTCATATTGGGTCAGGTCATGTTTACATCATTTACTTCATATGAAATAGTTCCTAGTTTTGTCAAGAAAGCAAATATACTTTTCTCATTGCAAATTACCAGACCACGTACAAGAGCAACCTAGCAACATTTCCTTCAATTTGATTTTCTGGGTAAACAAAGCTTACAGTAAAGTCTTTTCTTAATGAGGGATAAATCTGAGCCTTTTCTGATAAATCAAGGGCTTTGCCTATTAAACAAAGATGATGAAATTGATCCAGAGGTCACACTATCTGGGCAGTTCTTTTTTGCTTTTTCTTTCTATTTGTGCTAAACTAGCTCTATTTTACATTTTTCTCATACATTTTTACATATGTGCAGGGAACCAAAGAAGTTTATACTAGACATAGCATGATGCCATGTTGATTGGCCAATGGGGAGTGGACTCAGCCACCTTTTATTGCCTTAAAATATTATCTCAGGAGAGAAAAGTACCTTAGGAGTTTGCTCAAGTACCTCAGCTATTTTGAAATGATACTTGGCTACTGTAATGAGTTGGAACTGCTTGCCTTGGCTCTTCTACCTGCAGTCTTTGTCATACACCTTTAATAGATGTGATCACTCAAATAAAATGTCAGCAGACTCCAAGTGGGACATGGTCAGTGTGAGCACTCCTCTGGGCGTAAACATGAGCCAGGGCAGAAGCAGGATTAAGGACCTGGACAATCATCAGGAATGAAGAGCCACCCGCAGAGATCTTGCCTGATATGTCAGAGATAGGCAAGGTCACAAGGCCCACATCATCTGAACTTGAGACAGCGCAAAGGAGAGGGGCTGAGGCCAGGAGTCAGAGCAGGTATGCTTCCTGGTTCATCGAAGACAGATTTGTCTTTGGGCAGGAGACTGGGTTACTGAGTGAGGTGCCCATGGGCACTCAAGCATCTGTGTAATGCTTGCTGAAGACAAGCCCTGCAGACCTAACATTGTATCCTTAACCTTTCAGAATCTGCTAGTTTTCTTTAATAAACCCTATGATTATGAGTACTGATGTAGATTCTGCCTGGCCATTGCAATGGGTTTTTGGCCATAAATTTTAATATAGATTTATATAAATCTAGGAATGATGACTGCCTTTTGTGAACCAAATAGAGTAGTGCCAATGAACATAATTGCTTCAAGGACTAAGCTGAGCATAACTGGACAGTGATTTGCATAGGGTTCTGGTACCTTTGGTTTACATTCTCCTCTAAGAGGAACAACTGATTAATAATTGAAATACCGGCCCTTTCATCAGGTATCATCCCTCTGATAATTCCAAAAATAGCACGAGGAAATGGCAGAAAACTGTTCAAAATCTTTCTGTAGCCTCCCCGACATAAGCAAGTTTAGAATTGAGCTAGTAATTTCAGGGGAAAACGTCCTGTATATGAAGTTGTTTCCCACCATTTTTTAAAAAAAAAAACAGAGATCTTGCTTTTGGGTATCTCCAACATTTTAGTGTGCTCTCCCTAATGTTCAATTGATATATTCATGCTCCAGAACTTGCCCTCTCACTAGGCAAATCCTAGCCTCTGACAAATGCATTGCATCTTGAACCAACAAATGATGCCAGGGAAATGCAGATGTTATCTTGCCTTGTTTCCATTGTCCTCACTCTGAAAATGTACCCTTGAACTTCTTGTTTCTGCAGAAACTTTATGATGTTTTAAATGTATAATTTAAAATTTGTGTAGTTTCACTATATGTTACTGGGCTATAGCAAAACAGCTTTACACTTTATAGGCAGAAAATAGTTTTTCTTAATTTTTCATTTCTGAGATTATTTCCACATCAAAATCAAAACATTAAATTGTGTCTCATGTTATTAGTTTGATTTTTTTTGTTGTTACTGCAGTTTTCTGTTATTCTTAGTGAAATAAACAGAGATGAAAATCACTTATCTTAAATATTGGGACCATATAGAAATTGAGCTCTGTGAAATATCAATATTATAGATTTTACTTGTAAGTCTGTTTTTACAACCATACTTACAGACTTGCCCCAAGAAATAAAGAAATGAAACAAGATGAGTCCCTGAGCTGTCAGTTGTTTTGATCAGACACCAAGTTATGCTGATTTTTTATAAGATATTATCTTTAGAAGAGAATTTAAAAATAATCTACTTACTCTATTAAATGTTACTTCAACCCATATGCAATATCTAATGTGAAAAATGTCATGTTTTCTACTTTAGAGTTATTAGAAATCATTCAGTAATTTAGGAAATTGTTTCATGTTCTATGCACTCAAATAAGCCTGCTTAGCCTAACTACAGATTCAGTTCAAAACATGCCATTACCTAAGATAAGTAATATGCAATTTCTGTGCTGGGTGCACCAAAATCAATAACTTTGTAATGATATATTAAGTCTTTCTAGATATTAAGATGAGAGAGTTCAAAAATAATGCATTCTTTGGTTTTAGTTTCTCCTTGTCAATTTACTCTCACCTGGGCTAGCTTTAGAAAATTAACAAAATACAATTTTTTGTAAAATAATCTGTCACCCAATAATTTATTTCATTTTATATTACAAATAGCTCATGTGTTAAGCATTCACCTCTTAACATTTAAAATAAGTTATTTCATTTGCTTTCCCATCTACCAGTTTCAGAATTGAATATATTTGCATTTTAAAAGGGTGTATAAATCAATATATTTTTGTAAGTGAAAACAGAAAAGGCAATAAGTAAAAATATTTATTATAAATTACTCATATTTAAAGAAAAGATAGGGAGATAAAAATGTAAACCTAATCTTCCAATACTGCCTCTACTTTTATTGTCCTCTTAATATAAATTTACCAATATATAGAATAAAATGAGTGTTTGCTTTATTGGAACATATACTAAAATTAGAATGAACTGAAGTTAGCAATGTCCTAATAAGATGAGATCAATTAATATAATTTAATCAATAGGTATATCAAAGGTAAAAATATAGTTCTGAGTACTCAAATATACATTTCCATAAAAGTTTAATTATGTATAGCAATTTTTGTCAGGTGAAATACTGAAAAAATAATAGACTAATTTCCAGTTCGACATTTTTAGTCAATTCAAGGATAGGTGTACTCAGACTACCATATGTTAAAATTGAAGTGTCAAGGAGATGATATCAATGGTGCTTTGAAAATGATCATGGCAACATATGTACAAATGTGCTTGACACAATAGATATATGTATGGATTGTGATATGAGATGTAAGATTCCCCCTAAAAAGTTTTCTTTTTTTTAACTAAAGTGTCAACTGGAGACTTCCAGGAAAAATTTTTAGCAACATGCCCAGACCAAATGCCCATATATAGATGTTACTAAATATATATTTAGATTAGTGAATATATATATATAATTAGTGAATCCTTCTATTCATTTTCTAAATATGGAGATGAGAGTATGGATAATGTACTAAGTGAAGAGATGTATCGTGATAAAACTGTTGTGATAAAACCCTATTTCCATAGCTTCACATTTAGGGGGCAAGGAGATGGTCACAAGCATGTACCTTGCAGACCTCCACCTATAAGAAATCCAATTGGCGGGTTGGTGCCTTGCAGCTTGTGAGAAGACTTTATCCTCCTTGTGTTGAGAAATTCGTTGAATGAAGCTCAGAGTGGAGTCAGAAAGAAAAATTCTCGGGGACAAAGAATTCCTCATGCCTAATTGTGGCTCCCAGGCTCCACGGTAACTCTGTGAAATCTTCCTCTGAATACTCGCCAGTCTTTCTAGTCGACACACTCTCTCTTCCTTCCTGTCAGGGTGACACTAGCATGAAGGGTGAAGGCTTTCCCAGATTTCCAGCTCTCTCCCACTTTGCCATGATTTCATGGAACAAAATTCAATCTTGGCGTCTATTTCTCAAAATGACAAGGGAAAATCCAGGAAATCAACATATAACACAGGGCATGAGTCAGAAGTTCAAAGAGCTATCGGTGTCTATGATCTTACTTTCAGTCAGCTGATATTAAAACGAGCTGAGGCTTCCCTGAAGACAAGGTTGATGTACGGAAACCTCATGACTCCCAAACTAGCCAATGCGAGAAATGATAGCAATTTGTCATAAACCAGATGCAATACACTCTCCAGAGACCTGGAATGGGGTAATTTCTCCTGTACAATAGACCTATCCAGAGAAATCTCAAGCTCAGAAGAAAAAAATATTGAGTCATGGGCGTAAAAATATCCCCAGAGGTCAAAGTGACAAAAAAAATGTGAAAGAGTAAGTCTGCACATGTCCAAAGAACTAGACTAGAGGGTCGGTTCCATCAGAAAACTTCTGAATGTGCAGGGAGAGTATTCCACACAAAAAAGGAGTTCCACCCTATCATTTCTATCATTTTACTCAGATTATTTCATTATTTCTCTCACTTACTGCTTCCCTTTCTGCTGCAGTCCCGCACTATCTCCTCTCAAGAGACATGGAGAAAATAAGGTAAACTGGAAAAATGAGTAGTTACAACGGCCAGTTGTGGTTCATTTTCTCATTGGAGGTTTCCACACAAAACTAGGTGAGAATAGCAAGAGGAAATTTAGAGTTTTGCAAAACCAAGTTTGAAAATTTTACTCTTATTATAATATCAAATATAATTTGCTTAATGGAATATATTTTCAAATTCAAGATAAAAAAAACAACTATTTACCATTAAGCATATATAGAAAACTACCTGGAGACCAATATAACTTTCAGAAGGAGGTAAGTGAAGATGCACGACCAATTAAAATATGGCTACTATGAAACCCATTTGCCCAATATACCGATCATGCATAATAATAAACGAGAAACACTATTGAAATTATAATATAATTTTTAATGGATTTAGCAGAAAATCCACATTTGGAATCCTGTATAGTTTTCAGAAGTAGTATACTGACATTCCTCATACGGTTTATATAAGCAGAAGTTCACAATAAGTTTGTCATGAAATTTTGTTCAAATATATATTTATTTTACATATATATATATGAAACTAGTTAAAATAGATATAGAATCAAGAGAAAGCACTTTGCTGGTGTTGTGTGCATTGTGCATTGTGTAACTGACCAATAGGCTGTCTCTTAAAATCCAGCGACATTTGCTTCATGGGAAAGAGATGGAAATGTCTGCTCTCAAAAATATTTAGGTTTAGAACATTATATAGAATGTATATGAATGGAAATTAACTCAATTACAGATAAACTGGTTATATAAACATATATCTACATGTGTATCTCTACATATGTATTTATATATGTATCTATCATGTAGATGTGCTTTTATGGATCCTCAATTTATTATTATAGCTTGCTGCCAGTAAGCATGGACAAAAGTCTTAAAACTATTTATTTTATAATGCTCTTACAAGATTATTTGTTTTAATCAAGAATAAAAATAAGTCACTGTGAAGTTATTAAAATAAAAGAATATACTTTGTGATTTTACTATAAAATAAAATAATGCCACAGAAAGATTCTGTTTTACTGCGTAGCAAAAGACATAAATTATAGGTAGTTTGAGCATGTCTCTTTCTGAACAATTATGTATCTATAAAGCAAAATACATTCAATGAATACAAACTAGATCTTAATGAGCAGCAAGAATCCAAAAGATGAAAAACAAATAAAAGGCCAAGAGAACTGCTAATGATGCTACAATTGCTATTATGAGCTTTTCACATTTGGATAACAACAGCATGATTCATGAAGTAACTAACCGAGTTCATGTTTTTCCAGAGCTAAATTAAAGGCTTTTGGTAATTTTTATGACCCCATCACATTAATTTTGTTTTGACTCTTTATTTCCAATTCTCACCAAGCAAGTGTGTGGAGGCTAAAATGAACCAGACTTAAGCTTTTGCTTAGAAAACGAATGCACTCCTCTAATGGATTATTTGTTAGAAAAGCAAATGAAACTTTTCAAAGCCTTTGAGGTTAAAATAAACTCTGAAAATATGGCAGATCATAGTCTTTCCTTTAATATTTCTTATATTTACAAGAATAAGAATGATTGTTGTATACATTTTTATTGTATTTGGATCAATTTTTCAGTTGCATTATAACAGAGGGATAAGGTTGATGAGGATTCAGTTATACGTAAGCATTTCAATTATACTTAAGAATTATGCTTATACACAATGCAATACTAAAGAAAAATGTTTTATCTAAATAAGTTATCTTCTATGTCTTATGTTGGTTTGGGTTAAAGTTTAAAGACCAAACTGGTTTTCTACTCAATAATGTATACAGTTTGATCCACAACAATGCCAACAATACTACGGCACTCTTCTTGCTTCCCCCCTGTTTATAGCACGTCTATTCTTTTCTCTCCTCGCCCGCCTTCTGAGCTTTATCTCTGGGCAAATGCTGCCCTTTTCATCTTGTTGCTGCTTGTTCTAAGCAGTGCATGCCTGTCTGGTGTCTGATGGGCCTGTCGATCATTTGGCTAAAAATTGAGTCACAGAGGTGAGTTTATTTTCAGGCCTAAAGGATGCCTCAGGGCGAAAGTCCATGCACCATCAAAGAATAAATGTGAACAGGAGAAAGAATTCATAGCATGGATGAGCTTAGGGATCATTATGCTTAGTGAAATTAGTCAATAACAAAAGAATAAATACTGTATGAGAACTCTTTTAAGGCAGAAGGTTTACATAAATAATTTTTTTTGAAGATCACTATAGGTAGGAGTGGAAGGGAGGATAAATCATTAACCAGGGGGTTCAAAAAAACCAAAATAAATAAACTCACTGCAACTGAGTCAATTCTGACAGACAGCTCCTCTAGAAAGGGTTGCTGCTGCTGCAGCTGTCGGGCCTTTCGGCTGCCTCTGACTCACTGCAGCCTGTGGTAGAACAGAAAGAAGCGCCTTCGGGCCCCGTGCTGTGCTCCCAATTGTTCTCAATTTTGGTGAAGGAACAGGTGGAAAGCAAAGAGAGAGATCGCAATACAAAAATGATTGCTAAGTGATACTAGACCTTGGGATGAGCACAATTTAAAGGGAATGCAGATAAATATTATTGCTCAACCAATCCTGCAAAAAATAATCCAGAAGTGTCATGATAGATACTCAAGCTGAGGAACTATGTATGTATGCCTAAGTATGTACTTATATGTGTTCCAATTACATCCATTAATGCAGTATACCACATGTGAGACAACGTCACAAAAACACCTAAAACATAATCAAATACTTTGAGGGGAGGAGTCACCAAGCAAAGGTACACCAGACCACAATCTTGAAGGAGACCCACATCAACTTGCATTAGTTTGTCTACAAAGTCTGGCACCTTAACACTTTCCGAGTAGTCATCTGTGATGCAATCTGTGATTGCTCTTTCCATGTCCATGGCCAAAAGAAAAAAGTGATGAAAATCCAAGACTAAAAGAAAAGAAGTATTACAAAAGATTTGCTGGAGTGCATGATGGGCAGGCCGTGCCTGTTGACCACTCTGAAAGGGATTTCATCAAAGGGGAACAATATGGAACCAAACTCACAATAATAAGGCCAGGTGTACTGTTTGTTAGAGACTAGTGGAGCTCTTGAGACTGTGTATATAATTTAGAGATAAAATTATATTTTTGTTGCCACATCTGTATGATCAGAATATTGTGCTGAAATGTGTTTAGTAGGCTACTTAACCTTGACTAATCTTCATGTTAGAAGAAGCTTTGTCCAGACGGAATAATCGCTCAAAGTCTTAGCAAAAGATCGGCCGTTTGAAACCACCCGTCATGACACAGGTGAAAACTCTGGCTCTGTGCCTCTACATCTAAAATGAATATGGAAGACTCGGCCTCCAGTTGAGGGCAATGGCTTTGGAGTGGAATGGTTTTTAAAATCTACATTAGGGTAATTTTTATGTAACATTTTAGTTATCAGATTATGGTTCATTATGCAATTATTGTTAGGTGCCATTATGTTAAAGTGAGCAGATTTTAGCATTGGTAAAGTGGGACACCTTTGACAGGGATGGGTGGTGGGTGGGTAGAGGGGGTATATTTCCCTCCTGCTGCTCCCTAGTTTGCCATGCATTCTTTCGAAAAATCGGGACTTTTTAAAACACCCTGGGACATGGGGAAAATTGTTTAAAATCAGGACTCTCTGGTCACTTTACATGTCCATCCGACCCACAGCAACTCTGTGCACAATAGAACAAAACACTGTCCAGGCTTGGTCCATCCTCACAATTTTGTTTGACGTTTGAGTCCATTGTTGCAGTCATTGTGTCCCTGAGGATCTTCCTCTTTTGGCTGTCTCTGTGGTTCACCAGGTATGATGATCTTTTCCAGAGACTGGTTTCTTCTGATAACCTATTCAAAATGTTTGAAACCAAGTCTCGCCATCCTAGCCTCTAAGACCTCTTGGCCTCACCACTCTTGTCTCTTCGGTCATACTTCTTCCAAAACAGATTTGTGTCCTCTTTTAGCATTACATGGTACTTTCAATATTCTTCCCCAGTATCCCTGCTCAAATGCATCAACTTTTCTTCCATCATCCTTATTCACTGTTTGACTTTCATATGTGTAGGAGACAATTGAAAATACTATGGCTTGGGTGAGATGACTCTTTTTAAAGCAGTCTCCTATACCTTCTTAATTCCATATAAAATATAATGTCTGATGTCAGTCTTGATTTTATTACAAAGGGGATATTTTGACAGTTTTATTGTTTTTGATATGTCAGTTACCTTATAATCTGAAAATATGTATTATGTATTCCAATTTTAACTAAATGTTAATTTTGTCATGTTTTTAGAAATATCAGTTATCCTTATGTTGACTTCTCAATGCTGAGCTCTAAAAATTACAGTCACATTCATATCTCTGAACTTTACTTCTTTGCTACAGTTTCTACTCAAGATTTTCCTATGTTGACTTGTGCTACTCTATATTTCTATTGTATTCTATACTTTACAACAATTTTAGACACACAGAAAAATTGTAGTTAGCTGTCAAGAATCCCCATATACCACCTCTTCCTTTGTGCTCTTTCTCTTATTAACATTTGTCATTAATATGATGGATTTGATACAATTAATGAAAATTCTGATACATTCTTGTTAACAGAAGTTCATTATGTACTTTTGGATAACTCATCCTTTGGATGATACAGTACCCTGCGTTCTGGCAAATATATGATAATGCATCCATCATGTACCCACTACCATGCAGAATAGTTACTTTGCTTTAAAGCATCCCTTTCATTCCTCACTACTTCCTCCTGAATTTCTGGCAACCACTGAAATTTTTATATGTTTAGCTGGATTTCATGAGTGGTAAAAATGGTTAAGTGCTTGATTCTTCCATGGAGCTTATCCCTTACAGTCTACTCAGAGGCACCTCAGAAGACAGTTCTTCCTGAAAAGTCAGAGTCTTTAAAATCTTGTGACATATTCTACTCTACATATATGAGATTTTGATGAGTCAGAATCAACTTGATAACAACTTTACTAGGCGAGATTCTCCTGAGAAACAATATCAGGGAATCTTATCTTATGCATATATAGAGAGGTCTTTTTATCAAGGAAATGATTCACACAGTAATAAAGGCAGGTGCATTCCAAGTCCATGGGACAGATATGAGGCTAGATATTTTTCCTGATTCATTTAGTTACAGCATAAGTTAAACCCAAGATCAGCAAGTCAGAGCAAGACTTCTGGATGCAGGAGTGAATAAATCAAATGATAGTAGGTAAAATGGCAGAATGTTAATGATGTCCAAGATCAGCAACAATACAGAAGAGGTTGGTTGAAGTTCAAAGAATCAGAGATAGGCTAGACAGATGCAGACTGACTAAGGGCAAAAAGCAATCAAGGGTTTCCATAGTGTCTATCCTGGAAGCAGATGATGCTCTCAAACAGAATTCATCAATGAGGAATTACTATGCCTTAACTATAAAGCCACTGAGAATTCTGGCTCAGACAAATTGAGAGACAACTTACATTATTACAGTCCACCCACTGTCTACTTGGCAACTGCACATATCTCCTTAAATCATATATCATCTCCGTATAATGAAAATTTTAAAGTCACATCTCTACTTAATATGATCCAACTAACACTCATACAACTGAAAACACAGTGCCCCTCTTTTAATTTTTATGTGCTTAAAACAAAAAAAAATTGATGTGTACATCAAAGAGGAAGTACTAAAAAATTAAAGTCCTCATTTCTGCAACTGATTACAGAATTGTAGCTAGTATTTAGAACTACCTTCTTCCAATAGTCAGTCTGCATTCCATTCATTCTCAGGTAGCATCTCATATTATACCTGGTACGGTGACCCAAATTTCATTCTTTAAGATTATGGTCGATTAATAGTCATGTTGGAATTGGGTTAATATACTTTTTCATTGTCTTTAAAAAAAACTATCATTGATCAATTCTGAAACATCATGACCCAATGTAGGGTTTCTGAAGGCTATAAATCTTCAGAGAACAGTCTATTTTTTCTCCTGTGAACGGCTGATGGATATGAACCATCAACCTTCTTGTAAACAGTTTAACATAATGCCACCAGAGTTCCTTATGGTCATAAAGTTCCCTTCAAAATAAGTTTCAATCTAAACATGACTTCTGAGGGAAACTTCTTGCCAGTTAATTCAAAACTGAGAGATGGATTCAGAAGTTTATTGGAACTATTTTATTTGATTCCAATAGGGTTATTTCAATAGAGTTACTTAAAGGACACAGGACTTTAAAAATTCATTGTGAAATTGCTATAGAGAAATTGTCGAATGACTTACCAGATTAATAAGAGTTGTTTTAAGCAAATTGAAAAGTTTCATCAAGGATTTGTTTTTTTCTCATTATAATGAGGCCAGAGCTCATTCTTTGAGGGTAGCAAGGTATGTTTTATAAGAATTTCATTGCGAAATCTTACCTCATCTAACTATAGCCTTAATCTTCTCTTTCAGATTTCTTTTTATTCTCCAAATTCAAAGCCCATTTAAAAGTAACATGACTTTTGTTCCTCATCATGTGGTGTAAATCAAATAGCACTGAGTTATTCACAGAAGGGCTATGTACCACTTCCAAGCATGTCAGACTTGCATAGAAGTTATGCTGAGAAATAATAGCTTCTTATATGTATTATAATTTCTTTAATTAATGTTTTTGTAAATATTGTGGCAGTGTTTTTTTTCTTTTACTTACCTGTAGACTAATCGCATTAAGCACTTAAAAATCACAAGTGCTACAAATGAACCCGAATATGAGAATTAAGTAGCAAAAAAAAGGAAAGAAAAAAAAAGACAGTCTTGTCTCACTTTGTCTGCCAATCTTGTTAACAAGATACAATACTCTGATTTTCCAGGTGACTTCCTTTCCAATGGATTTGCTGGTGATGGATATAAAGCTAGGGATGCCTCTGGGACCCTACCTCCTCTGCTGTTCATCTCCAATTTCAGTATTTTTGTTCAGACACTGACTTAAATTAAATATGGTTTAAAATTATCAGAAGAAGCAAAGGAAGACGTTCAACAGATATCCAGTAGCAAATTCTCAATACATTTCTAAATATCTTCTAATCCAAGAACTAGGAATCAGAAGTAGGCATCCAATCCCATTGAATATGGCACAATTGCAATTTTCACATAAACACAAATTATTAAGTTCGTTATATCAAAGTTGAAGTAATTTACTTGAAATGTTAAAATATGTTTAACATTTACACCTCTCTCTCTTAAAATAAAGCCAACAGAATTTAGAACAATCGTGTCTGTACAGTCTAATTTCCCCCCTTAATTTTCAGTTTGTGACCTAAATTATTTATATTGTAATCATATTTATTACACTCAGGAAAAATATTGATTCACTTTGTTTTGTTTTTTGAAGTGATTTCAAATTGTTGCATCTATGAAGTTTCAAAATATTGTCCCTTTAGAGATACAGCAAATTTCAGATAGTGACCAATTAAATCTATTAAGTTAATCAACAATATATACAATCATGTACAAACTTCATACTAGAAAATCAACAAATTAGTATTTTTACCTTCCATTGTTAAAACTAATCTTTCAGTTTAGTCACACTCATGTAGCATTGCTCAGTTATGTCTATTTAATAGTCATTCTCCTGAATGAAGGCACCTGCTTTTTGCTATTTGCAAGATAAATGAGGGATATCAGTCAGTGCTCTACATACTTTTTTCATCTCAGGAAATCTTATTCTCCTAACCAAACAAGTACCTTCAAATATCCACTTGAATTTTTTTCAAATTTTTGCAGAACAAAAGGAAATGTGGGAAGTAGAACAATAGCAATATTAATGCTTTGTCTTTTCTTTTTTTAATATAGATTTAATTGGGGGCTAATACATTTAATACATCATTTAATACATTTAATACATCATTTGTATTAAGCATATTTTATACATGTTGCTACATTCATCTACATTATCTCCTTGAACCTCTCCAGCATAAGCTCCTCTTTCCCTCTTTCCTATAGTTCTTTAACTTTTTAATTCCAATTTCCCATATTTACCCTTCCCCCTTCTCCTCCCCCATGAACTTCCAATAGCTTACAAATTGCTATTACCTCTTCATATCCCACACTGTATAATGTGTCTCTTCACTCACCTCCTTCCCCCCCTCCTGTTGTCCACACTGCAGAAAGAAGGTCACATGCAGATCTGAGAAATTTGTTCCCCCTTTCTACTCCACCATCCCTCCACCCTTCAAGTGTCACCACTCTCCACTAGTCTCAAGGGGCTATCTATCCTAAAATCCACATTTTTGACTCCAATGTGCATCCCCTGGTCTAGACAAATCTGTTTGGCAGAATTGGGATAATGACAGTCAGTGGGGAGAAGCATTTGAGAACATTTCATTGTTACTACACCCCACCTAGACTGGCTCATCTCCTCGCTATAACCTCTCTGTAAGAGGATGTCTCTTCACTTATTGATGGGCTTTGGGTTCCCAGTCTAAACTCCCCCTCACTAATAATGATATATCTCTTAGGTCTTTGATGTATGATACCAGATCCCTTTGACACCTCGTGGTCATACATACTGTTATGCTTCCTCCATGTAGGCTTGCTTCTTAGCTAGATGGCCACTTATTCACCTTCATGTCTTCAAAACCAAAGATGCACAACTTTTGATAGCCAGATACCATCAGCTTTCTTCACCACATTTGCTTATGTACATATTTGTTGTCAGCAATCATATCAGGAAAGTGAGCATATAATGTTATGATTATTAGTTCTTGAAACCTTATAATTGATCCCTTTGGTATCTCTTAGTCTCATAAGCTGGTGTACTTCTTCCATGTGGGCTTTGTTGCTTCTGAGCTGGATGGCCACTTGTTTGCTATCAAACTTTAAAGACCTCAGACGTACATGTTTTGATAGCTGGGAAACATCAGCTTCCTTCACCATATTTGCTTATGCACACATTTGTTTCTGTGATTGTGTCAGGGAGTTGTGCATCATGAGATGCCAATTTAATAGAACGAATGTTCCTGCGCTGAAGAAGTACATGATTGAGGTCCAATGCCCATCTGCTGTCCTAATTCTGAACCTATAACTATACACATGTTGATTGATTTCCCCTTCATCATATGAAGATATGTGTCTATGTATATGCCTGTAT